>JBBPRQ010000661.1:0-18115 GCA_038093095.1 Boletus insuetus | reverse complement strand
TGCCGCGTTGGGCACTCACCGATATAGGTAGGCTGTTATATCCGCTCGCGTCCAATACCGCCGTCCTCACACTCGCCCCGCCCGCGCAATCCGTCTGCCCAATGCATCATGTCCAAGGAAAACGCCACGGCGTTGTATAGGTTAGTACAGGATACCTGGGTAGAGACGTAATGTACCCACGACGCGATGGGTGAAGCTGGTGCTTGGATGCAAGTTGGGATTCTACAATGGATGGTCGGGTGCGGCAATTGTCGAGGGGCGCCGCATTTTGAGTGTCGTTATTTACCCTTTGATAGTAGCTCGTGAGAATTTCCTAAAAAAAAACAGGAGCAGCGCATATGGCGAAGATCAGATGTGGGGCAGTCCTGGGCTTGGACAGGGACTGAATAGCTACTCTCTGATCAAGGGGCAGGAAGAGAATCTGAGAGACTCGGAGACGAAAGAATGGGACTTACTCTTACTTACATGAACTCAGGTCGTTCCTGCCTCGGGCCGTGCAAGAGGTTTAGCCAGTGTAGTTGCGGTGTTGGTGAGGATAATAGGCGTTGGTTACATGACTCGTGGTGGGTTCATTGCGGGACGGGCACGTCGTTCCACAATATGTCACGTGATGGCGACGCCTATCGCAGAAACAGCTAGCTGCAGGGAGTGCAAGGCAAAGATCCGTTGGGTCTGTGCTATTTGGTATATCATCTTCTTCTACTTGTGAAAGGTACGGTTTTGTTGATAATCTCTCGTAGGGATGTGCTGGATCACTTTGTCCTACGGGTCCCATCAGAATTGTTCACACGATAAAAAGTACCACCAGCGCTTCTGGTTCTGGTTCTGGTTCAGCGTCAGCTGTATTTGTTCCATCCCTGCCCACGATTCCCGACCTGTCAGGCCTGATATGTTCATCGGGCACTGGTCCGCTATCTCGTGCTCCACCACTTTCTCTGCACCCAATGCGTACTACAGACGATGGTGTTGTGTCCAATCAACTTTATATCTTTCCCAGTGATCCACACGTCATTGCGCGCGGCCGAAGTAGTTCCCTACATGATCGCACAAGCTCGCTTACTGATTTCATGCCATGTAACGGCGGCCGAGACACCACTATGTATGTAATTCCATCAATAATTATATAACTTCGAGTGTTATTTATGGGGGGCGCTTAAGTTCTCCTGATGCTGATGGATTGGATGTTACCAGGTTTACGAATCCATACCGTCAAGTCGTCGTGATATGATTGCTAAGCCCTGTGCAGCGCCACGCACACTGGTGATGAGAAGAAGGGTCGGATAGATATGGACTCAAGATGAACGATCCCGCGATACGACCGTACGGGCCAGCTAACCCCTGACTGTGTGCTGACAGATGGACTAAATCGACGAAGCTACCACCGTATGGACCTCGAGGCTCGCTATCTCTGCACCACTCAGTCTCAAAGCTTTTGACTTCCGTAATCCGGACAGAAACCTGTCACGGTTGCCTTGCATAGCCAATGTGGCGGATCTTGAGCACTGAAGGCGGTCCAACTAGCAGCAGGATGACGAGATTAATCTCTCAGAGAAAGAACCCTCAGATGCGCTTCTGGCAAGGAACGGATCAAAGTTACCGTTCAACGTGCAACAGTGCCGTACAAACTCCAAGTTATCATTGACGATGCGGGGCTTGTGCCAATACGATTCTCCTGGGCTGGTACAAAAGTATGACTTTTCTTTTCCTCAGGTAGTATGCATGCACAAATCCGACTCTATCGAGTGACCTAACGAGCAGTTAACCGGTTTGGCCTGCTGGCTCGGAGTCATCTGACCAAACAACGTTTTCAAGTGTTTGTATGGCTATAGAATCAACGCTCGTGGTTCGCGCTCATCGATGACGAGAGCCGTATCACTCAAGTATTTTGGCTCTTCAGGGCCATCAGTAGGTGCCTTCAGAGGTTAGTGGATCAGCCCGAGCTGACATTCGGTCCAGATCCCATTTTCCGACCATCATATCGCGTTTGTAAACTTGCTGCACGTGCAATATCAGGACATCCTTTAATGGGGATACTACGGTTGCTATACCATATATCTCGTATAAAAATCATGCGAGGCAGTGATGAGTGAGCTCGTATCTCTTATTGGCTTCTCTCATCATCATAGATGACGGAACAAATTATGTGTCTGCACTGCACTGCGCAGGCGTCCCAGCAGTATTTATTCCGAGTTCTTCAGGGCCCCGATGGTACCCCCTGCCCTTCCTTGTCTCTCCGTCACAGCTACTCGCTCGTGTTTCCCTCGTTCATATCCACAGGTCATGTCTTCCGATGTGCAGTCAGCCTTGGCAGTGCTACATTGAATGATTATATCTCCCGTTGGTCATTTATACTTGGGCTCGACCGAAATCACTGACTACTCTAGTCATAATTGCAACTGCAGTTACTTATGATTACTGTGCGTCACCCGTTTCGATATTTCTTCCGCCATGCTAGCGTGACCGCTATGCCATTAGGCCTCACCTTTTCGAAAGAGGTAATAGCGTTCGGTATTGAGAATTTTTTCTTTCAGCTAACGATTTTCTCAGGTAGCCTACATTTGGGTTCGTAATCGACATCTTTGGGAGCACATATATTTAATGGTATGTTATCTGCTATAGAACAGACCCTGGATGAGGGTGTCTACGGTGTTTCTTCTGGTGAGTCTCCTGGTGTTCGACTGCTTGGCAGCGCAAATTGAACCTCGAGCATATATCAGATTCGTTACGTGGGTTATCTTACTGCCCTGTGAGTTAATAACTGACAGAACGCGTGTTGGGTATTGACGTCAAATCCGTTCCGAAGTACTGCATCATTTGGTATATTGATGATATCAAATTGCGCTGAATTGAACTGACAAACCGCACACGTAGGTGGCAGCACGTTCATACCTGGCCCTGTGAAGGTGTGGCATTCATTGTCCGTATCCGTCATACACTTATACGCGCAATGCAAACGTTTCCAACGATGTTAGACGTAAGTACTCGGGTTCACATCCAAGAACTTCCAAGTTTTAACATGGTTTAATAGCTGTGAGCGTTACTGAACAACCATTCCCAAACCTAGTCTAAATCGGATTCATCCAAGGCACTGCGGTCGATGATATAGCCAGGTGGTCTTACGTGGTTTTTTGGGTGGGTGCTGATAGTGAGCATGTGCCATCATCCATACCTGACAAAACCTGACGATGATGATTGGAGTGGCAATGATTCTCCGCGTGTATGCGATGTACGATCGGTCGAGGATCATCCTGGGTGCTCTGCTTGTGATGTACATCGCGCAGGTGGTCATCTTCTTCATAGGCGCCAGCATCTACAGTGATTCAAAATATAGTACAGGTGCGTCTCGAACAAAGTCAACTGATTCACAGCGCCCATTACGAGACCCTGTTAGTGTCGATTGTCCAACTCCTCAACCTTACAGTTTGCAATTTTGTGGTCAGCACACAAACATGGAATATTGCAGCGGCAGCCATCCAGTGCATTCTCGCCAGTGTCCTGTGCATCTTGGTGGTGGTCAAGTTCGCGAGGGACTCGGTGCAGATGTATCAAGCGACGAGGACTTGGCAGTTAAATAGGTATATTAGTCTCCTCACCAGAGACGGTCTTTTCTATTTCTTAGCGTACGTCTCCGTCTCGTCCCTTTTCCCATTGGAACAATGAATTCACTGAACAACACATCATGGTCAGCACCCTCTTCACTAGTCTCGTCAACGAAATTTTTGTTTCCCAGGGCAACAACATCCAGGGACTGGGACTACTACTGCCCTCAGTTTTCGCCAATGTTTTGCTATTCAACCTCACGCCACGGTTCGTCATCAACATACGGGAGCTGTACGTTCGTGATTTGCAAGGTCGCTGGGACGTAGACATCCACACTGGGTTCGGTTTGTCGAGTCGAGCGGGGCACGGCGTGGGTCAGTCGACGACAATAGGGACAATAGCATTTGTGGAAGGGGGTGTGACCAGTGAGTTGGAGGATGTGGAGGAGAGGGTGACTGATGAGGAGCGAGTAGAGGGCGGCAACAGGCGGGTATTGGTGATTTAGATGTGGAATAGATGGTAGGTTTGTCCTTTCTCGTTGGGTAACGACCTCACTTATATCTGATGTTCGAGTGAGTGTAGTATTTAAAAAGGATCCATGGTCTTTGTGTAATTATATCTTGAGCTCACTGAATGCCCTGCGCCAGTATGATTCTTCTGATCCGATGGGTACAAAGAGTAAGATTTTTCTCGGACAGTAGAATGCACGCTAGAATAATATCCTTTCAGGTGACCTGGAGAGTAGGTACGATCACTGGGATTCGTCATCTGGCCCTTCATTGTTTAGAAGTAGCAAGTACCAGGGTCCAGCATGAAGGTCTTGCACATCGAGCTCACAATACAATTACACAAACAACACGGATCCTTGGAGCCTGAGTACTACATAGACTTACACGGACTCTGAAATCGGAAGGTACAAGGTATAAAGGGGTTTCGTTACCCAGCGAGAAAGGGCATGCCTACCACATCAGAATGCGTAAGGGTACTAGCCTCTGAGAATGGCTACTATGGTGCCATTTGTCAGATGTGACCAAACACCCGGACATCGAACGAAAACATGGAAATAGTTGTGCACGCATTCGAACGTTTACCGCACTATAAGCTGGAATGATGAGTAATTGAGAATTTGAGAATTTGAATGAAAACTACAGATTAGATTCTTACCTCCTGTGACAAGAGGTACGAATCCAATCTGTGAGTCCTGTCATCGACAGCGTCCTGAAATTTCATCAAGCACAGGATATATGCGCGTCGGGCATGAGAAATCTGACCCTTTGTGAAATGGTAATGATCCCGAGGGAGACCGGACTGCACACCCCGTCGTACGGGGAAGTACTTGGAAGTTGGAACGAGTCACGATGCCATGTCGCAAGGATCAGTCTGATTCTGAAGCGCAGCTTTACATAAAGCGCGTTATTCCACGTAGAGAACACAGTTTGAGGGAAACTCCATGCCGAATGGCCCGGTCACGTCCAGTAGAGCTATACTCCAAGGTTCTAGTGAGTGCACAGTGACTTGGCCGAAAACCTACATGGCAAGTTATAATAAAGTGAACTCCCGACTGAGTCGGGGAGGCTTTGGTGGTAACTGCACGTCACAAGTTGGTTCTACGGAAATCGTGAATCTGGGATCTGTAGCCATGCAAGAACTGCGCAAAGGTCTTTCATCGGCAGAGCCTTGCTCCTGCGGGTTAGATGGCAGCGACATCACGGGGCTAATGATAGTTTGCGTAGAGTGTAACTGCTCTGCCAGTGCTTAGACCATGTTGAACGTACATTTACGATCAGCTTGAGATGTTTTCCCACGGATTCCTTGGCAACGACACGAACATTTCAGCGTCCGCGTCGACCGACACATGTCACAGACGGGCAAGGAAGATGTCCAAGGTTTGGGCTCGCGACCCAAGCCAGGAAGGATTGACGGCGTACCGGGAGGATGGCTGGACCCGACGGAGGTCAGGATGCCGCAGGCGTACGCAAGCACCGCGAGTCACAAGATTTCTCTGTCCAAACGCGATAGCCGGCTCAAACGCCAAGGAGTTCCGCCTCTCCCTGTCATTGATTTTATGGTATGCGACTTCCATAATACGTGAACTCACCAGGAGCAACGAACGCGTTCCTCTTCGTTTCGACTCTCTTGTTGGCCACTCGAGAAAGAAGCTTTGATCCATAGATGCCCACAAAACTGGATTTCACCTGTAAACCCAGACATATGGAAACATCACTATCCCCCGATACAAGTCTCACTCTATATAATCCATTGACTCTCGATCCAAGCTTGTCACCCGCGCATACTCTAACAATAACCTATTCGTGTGTCAGTACCAACGCTTCTATCACTTTCCCCACACTCACCGATATAAGTAAGCTGTCATATCCGCTCGTCTCCAATACCGGCGGCTCCACGCTCGCCCGGCCCGTGCAATCTGTCTTGCCAATACGTCGTGTTCGCGGAAAAACGCCACGGCATCGTATAGGTCGGCGTAAGATACCTGGATAGGGACATAGTGTACCCACGGCGCGATGCGCGAGGTGTACCTACAGTCACCCAGAGTTGGAGTCAGGACAGCCAACATGCAAGATGCAGGGTGTATGCGCACCATTCAGGATAAATCGTCGCCTTGAAGATGAGCGCATTGCTCGTGAGCAGTCGCTTAAACCGACCCGACCATCCATTCCCATCCACCTATCCCCAACACACCCGTCAAGCAATAAGCAACGCCGCACATGAAACCAAAACGCACGTCCAGTATAAACTTGTACTGCCCCTCCTCATGTCTGCCCTGCACCTCCAGAAATGGCCATATTCGTGCCATTTCATCGCATGTCCCCTGCTCGCACGCAATCGGTTTGTCTGTAAACGCCACGTCCATCCATGATGGATTAATCTGTGCGAGCGGCACACTCTCTGGTTCCCCCACCGGAGTCGCCTCTACCTCTACCTCGTACTCCATCCCACTCTCTGGCGCGCGCAGCACGCTCACGTTGCCTTCGAACGAATTCGCGAGCGTGACGAGTCGTTGCCGGTGTCCATTCGCCCACCACGAATCCGAGGACGCATATATCCCCGTCGTACGCCCCCGCCAATCTAGTCTCTCGTTCGCCTTGTGTTCCCACGGGAGATCCTCCGCAAATGCCCCGCCCCTGTCTTCCTCGTTCTCCTCCGGTTCTGGATCAGAGTCAAAGTTCCACCCGTAGGGTACGGGTGGACGAATGTCGTGATGGAGCACCGTCCCACATAACGAAAAGCGCGGTACCAGCGTAGGTTCTGGAAAGGGTCCTATCTCGTACTTGAGGAACTGTCCGTGTGTGGCGAGCAGCGATGGATGCATGCACGGGTTCATCGTATCCCGATGGGAAGCGATGAACGTCTTGGGAGATGAAGGCAGGAGTGGTATGGATGACGGCGGGAGTGTGGGCGGGTGGAGACGGGCAGGCGAGTCGGGGGGACATCCTTCAATCCAGCCGCGTTCTGTGACTGGAGGCAGGTCTGCGCGCGTGAGTGCTATAATAGAGTCACAAAAGTGATCAGATGACGAAAGACAGGGTTGACATACTTGTCCCGTTAGCAGCCGCCTCGAGCGCCATGGATTTGATTTGCCAGCTCGAGAACATTTCGGGATTATCAAACGGAGAAAAAGACATGCGCATAGGAGGTAAATCTTGCTCCACTTCGCTGACAAATGCTAGAATGTTGTTGATAGTCTTTTGTAGTCGTTTGATATCTGACGGGAGGTTCGAACGGACAACCTCGAATTGAGGATTCGCGTCCGTCTTTTGTACGGTCACTACACCGTTGCGCTTCTCGAGCTCTTGCTGCGTGCGCGCCAACTCGTGCGGATCGATTCCCCAAAAGGATTCGATGTCCTCGAATATCTCGTCGTACTCGTCGGGCAACTGGATGCGATGTTTCACGACGTAGTCCCACCTACATGGTGGGATCACGGTGCGCAGATGTTCACGTCTCAAGGGGGGATGACGTACCATTTGTCGAAACCGAGGGGTGGCGATCGTCGGTAACGCTGCCGGTACTCTGCAACAGCCTCTTGTAGCGTCTTGCTCGCCCGTGCCTGTTTCGCCTCCCAAGCTGCTTCCGCATCGTGTATGAGTTGGAAAATGGGGTGGGGACCGTGAGGATTTGCGACCAGCAGACCGTCAGGGGTGAGCATGTGCTTCCCGAGGGGTGGTCGGGTCTGCTCTCGCTCTGGTGAGTATGCCCACTCGGGACGAAATTCAAAGAGATGGAGCCTCAAGGATAGTTGGAAATGCGGTTGGATGAGGGTATGGAAGGAGATGACAAGAACTGATACAAGCCCAATGGCGATAAAGGATCTGCGTAGGACTGTCCTGCGCAGGCCCACCCAAGTGACCGCCATGTTCGGGAGTTGAAGTTTGGGAGGGTGAAAGTGGAGAGGACCGGGAACCTCCGTCGCTCTTAACTAGTGGGGCGAAGTTTCATCCGTTACGAATGAGTGAAACGAATCAACCATTGGCTACTACCGTTACCTGGCAGCCGAGAGTGGAGCTGCTTAGCGGGACTACTAGTCGGAGCTACGCGGACGGAGTCAGTCTCCACGTCAAGGTTGTTCGCAACTCACTGGATTGATTCGTACACGAGGGTGGTAGACGAGACCCACGTTTCCAAGGTGAGTTTTCATTGGCACTTGCATTTGGGTTTAAGCGTCGTGGTGAGTTGGATGGCCATGCATCAATGAGTGCTTCTCGAAGGCGTAATATGGATGTCGTCAGCTGTGGAGTCCGGCGAAGATACAGTAATGGACGAGGCGAGCAACACGAGTTCCAGCTCAATCGATCTCCGATAACGGGTGACTTCTCGACGTCGAGATTCAGACATTCAGTAGTACGTAGCGAGGGTTGTCCAGTCCAGTCCCCTTCAAACGCGTTTTGCCTGACGGATTCACACATCGATGGATAACGATTTGCGTCTGTTTGTGTCATACTAGTTCCCCGAGATGAAAGTTGCACCGGCGATTGCCTTGTGAGGCGAAAGTACGGATCCAGGGTGTCCGGATCGTGTGATGCATATCATGCGGTGCGCCATGTTCACGCAGTAGAGTAACACCATGACTCTCCCTGGCCCCACGCATCAGCGTTCAAAGACCACCTATGTCTTCGAAAAATTCCGACTCCGACGTCAGTTCTTGCTCCATAACTTGAAACTGAGTGCAGGTTCGTCTTGGGTTCGCCACTGCATTACTTGCTGAATGTTACTTTGCCTGTGAGTCCTGTTTCTCTGACCGTTCCAAGGCGTTGTTTCGTATGTATTCTTGAACCGGTTCTCATTTGCGTTTGATAATGTGGGTAACGGTTTGTTCCTTTCCGGTCAAGTAGGTCATTTGGTTGTATCATGTATGCACGACTGACAGTGGAGTTTGAGTGCACTGGACGAAACCCCTCAGCAGCTAGCAATCAATAGATAGTAGATGGGACATGAGTCCCTGCGTGCGTACTACTCGGAGGCTGGTATTATAGATACCGGGTCGCTATCTCAACGAAGAGAGTTACCGTATCTTCCACATCTAAACCGCCGATCTGCCTATCGCCGCTCGCTGCTCTTTCCCCATCTGTAGCCCTATCCTCTCGATGATCATCTACTCCCTGGTAGCAACCTTTTCCGCGAATACTATCGTCCCAATTGTCGTCGACCCCAACACCGTGCCCTGCTCCGCTCGAGAAGCCAAACCCGGTATCAGCGCCACCATTCCAACGACCCTGCATGTCGTGCAACACAGTTCCCGTATATCGCAAGGTGGGGGTGTCGCTGACGGCAACAATGAGCACGCTTGATATAGGGTATTAGCTCACAGGGAGGAGAGCCAGCCAACGGAAATGAAACTGATACATACATGACGTCGGAACATGTAGTCAAACGCGCGGCGACTCACACGATGAAATGGCATTATGAGGTACCTTCTCCATGGTGTTTTCAATAACCGACACCAAACAAATTGTGTTCCGTGGAAAGGTGTCGACTATCGACCCAGATACAAGTTACATACTTGAGGATATCGTCAGCTGTGGGGACCTTTCCGAATACCGAACCTTAGTGAGCTACCTCTTTTAAAAAGGTGTAACCTATAGAGTGGTGTTCACACCAGTACTGTGAGTGATTATCACTGGTTGCAACCACGATTACCACAGCAATTAGCTAGAACTCGACCCCAATCGACTCCGAGCATAAGTGACCGACGGCAGGTGTAGTCGTACAGCTGTTGCTGCGCCAAGGTTGACTCCAAATCGGACGACATGAGCCACGAACATGAACGGGGGCGGTAAATACAAGCGAGCTGTCCTGTCCATGGTAACACAACACGCTTCTGCAACGGACGACTGAAATGAAGTACACTCAGGCTTGGATTGCTTATGGACCTGACCGTGGGATGGATGCATCCGATTGGTTGATTCTCTTACCTTATTAACATTGCAGCGTAGTGTTCGCTCACACGGGGTAACCATCCATCTCCTCCCCGCCTTCCAAACTGTGGGTCCCCATTCTCTTCCTCGAACGTTATCGTCCCAATTGTCGTAGTCACTCCCACTCCGCGCTCCACTCTGCTCGACAAGCCAAACCCAGTGTCAGTAACATCATCCCAACGATCTTACGTGTCGCGCACGTACAGTTCCCATAGTACACACACATGCATGACGAATCGTGAGGTGAGGGCCCGGTTGTATAATGGAACGTTGGCAACAATCAGCAGTACTTGTGCACCTCATCCCTCAGAGGAGATAATGCCCAGCCACCAAGCATGTTGATGAGCTGCTTGTGGAGGGTACCGATTATAGCTTCTCGTTAGATTTATTGCACGAGTTCCTTACCCGTAGCAACAGGAAGGAGACAGGGGACATACACAAGGGAGTAAAACAAGGCTATCTCTGATGATGAGACTCGTGTATCTGTTTAACTGCCATATATGCATTGCTCGATACACCTGGAGTGAGTCCCTCATGAAGTGGGTCACCATAAAGACACACGAGAGTGCCAAAAATCCACTGCACGATCTCGGATGCGTAGGTCCACGCCTGTGTACCCAACACATCAGTGCAAACCATGATATCGAGCAGCTGTATAATAATTGAGGGTCAGGGCTTCGGCAAGGACAACGTGGATCGGTCGATATGCTCGGCACGTACTTGCAACGTACTTTAGATCGCTGTATATGCTAATGGCGATGAAGAGTATAACGATCTCCGCGATGTAGAGCACGAGCAGAACACCCAAGATGATCCTTGACTGATCGTGCATCGCATACACGTGGAGGATCATCACAACTCCATTTGCCACCATTAGGTTTCGTCAAGATCTGGATGATGACAACACTCACTCTCAGCAGCCGATAAAAAACAAAGAAAGTCCAGATGTCGAGAATATAAATTATAGTGCCTTGAAAAGCATCCCGAATTTAGTCCGGACTCAAGAAGGCCGTTCGGAAACGCTCACAACTATCTGATCATATCAATATCCAGAGCTTCTCAAGTGTGAACACGGGCGCTCAAGTCTGATGTTATCCAACGTGGTTGCGGTGTCCGGATAAGCGGTTGGCGAGATATAGATGACAATGTCGCAGCTTCACCGGACCCGGCATGAAAGCTGTGTCGCCTCCAGGTGTGTTTTCTGTCAGTTTAATCCAATGCAATTCCGAACATACTGAGCGCTTCCGTGCTTGAAAATGGGTTTCAATTCAATATTTGACACATTCTATCCGGTACAAACCCACATGGCGGTAAAACATCCCGCATAATGGATCTGACAAACGGCTATATTTTGAGAACATGAGGCCTAAAGACGTGGTCACACCAACACGTGGGAGAACGGTGGAAATGGTTGGCTTACAATGGTCGTAACTAACTAACCGCAATCGAAATCAGTCAGTCATCCGTAGCTGTGCCAAGACTGACTGCAGATCGGAAAACATGTTGTGGGCGCGAACGGGGTTGGGAACACAAACGAGCAGTGGTGACGATGGCAATAAAGAATGAAAGGCAGGGACGGGCAGTGTACATCGAGGTTTCGAAGGATTCCAATTGTTGTCATAATGCACGCAAGTGCTGACACAAGACTACAATGTTCCCATCAACTGGGCGGGGATGGGAGGGCACATTCATATTTAGTATGGTGCATGGAGTGCTGCGCATACCCATGATCAGTTACATCACTCTATGATCGTACGACCAACGGTACCAAAAACGAACTCGACATACACGATCCCGCGGTTCGACCTCATGACTTTGCTCAGCTCCAGCTGTGGAATCACTTCTGGCAGGTTGGTAAAGGCCGAGAGGGCAAGCAGGGGTGTGGAGTTCTGGGCTGACTATTGCCGCACCGTTCAACATTAAATCCCTTAATTCCCGGTATCCACGAGGTCTTCATTGCCGTGCATAGACCCAATGTCCCTGTACATTGGGGGTCGAAGGCAATGAATCAGAGGTCAGCCAAGATATATATACATGCGTCCAAGTCGGGAAAGGCACGGCAGTGAGTATAATGCGAGCGGTGTCTGTGACAGTTTCAGATCAGTACTGTCCGCCTAAATCGCACGGCGCCCATGTAAGGAGTATGAATTGCCAGAATGTCACGCATGGGGAGGTCCAGTTGTCTCCAAAGACGTTTCGCTCTTGCTGTGGCGACTACATGACGGATCTATAACCATGCTGAACACAATGCTACATAGAACCTTACTGTGAATGAGTGTCTTCATGCAGCGTGCAGTTGTTCAAGGTCGACTCTTTCCCACACACTCACGTGATACACACTCTGACATCTTTCATGAGGACAAGTGTCGGCGACCCCTCAAGGGCGATTCGTGTGGTACCTCGCCGGCACGTACAATACCGGTTCCGTCCTCTGCTTTTGGACAGGACGTGTGGACCAGGTACCGACACCACATGGGATTTCAAGCTGAGAATTGCGGTCAACAGACTCAACACGGGCTACGTAGTCCAATAACTCTTTTGAGACTGAGCAAGCACAGACTCTTTCATTGGCTGATAAGCGCTGAGCGCTGAGTATCTAAGCACCGATTATAAACAACATGACTAACTCATTGGGGAAATCGAGCCCCCGCCTGTACTTTCGACTGATAACCCCTCTAATGAAGAGGCTCTGTGACATTTGTGTCTGTTGAGGCAGAATTCACCATCCATCTGCGCCACAAAAAAGCATACTGATTGTCGATGGTGTCGTGCTTCGACCTCGGCATACAATTACATAAATAACATACATCCGGTCGTTACACACAGAAAGTGGAGGAGAGCTACTAAATCATGCACATTTAAACCACCAATACCTGCTTGCCACTGCCCACTGTCCTCTCTTCCACAGAAGCTGTCTCGTCCACGCTTTCCAAGCCCCAGGTCGCACCCTCTTCCGCGAATGCTATCGTCCCAATTGTCGTCGACACTCCCGTACTACGCCACACTCCGTTCGGCAAGCCGAACCCGGTGTCCATGCCCCAACGACCTTGTGTGTCACGTACGTACAGTTCCCTTATGTCTATGATGAATCGTGGGGCGAGGGTGTATAGGGGAACGTTGGCAATAACCAACAGCGCTTGTGTGGCCCATCCCCCAGAGGGGAGGACACCCAGAATATTGAGCAAGTTGATGACATAATTGAGGAGGGCGCTGATCATAGCGTATTCTTGCGTGAACTCATTATTCTGGAAGAAAAGGAGATAGGGAACGTACGAAAAGTAATATAAAAGGCCATCTTTGACGATGAGAGACAGGTATTTGTTTGGCTGCCATTTATCCGTTGTTCGATACGTCTGGACCGTCTCCCTGACGAACTGGGTCACCACCAAGAGGCACAAGAGAGTGCTGAGAACGCCCTGCATGACCTCGGATACAATGTTCCACGTCTGCGTGCTGAGTGGGACACCGCAAACCGTGATATCCGACAGTTGTCTAATTGACACTGTGTGTGTGTGTGTCAGAGCCTCGTAAAGGACAACATGGATTGTTCGACACGTACCTGTGATATATTTTGGATCGCTGTCAATGCCAGCGGCGGTGAAGAGCACCATGACTTTCATGACATACATCACGAGGAGAACACCCAAGATAATCCTCGACCGACCGTATATCGCATATACGCGGAGGATCATCACCACTCCAGTCACCAGCATCAGGTTTCGTCAAGGTGAGCACGATGACAACACTTACTATTAGCAGCCGTTAAAAAAATTGAGGAAGCCCAGATGCCGATATAATAAGTTATGGTGCCTTGAAAGTCTCCGAATTTAGTCCAGACTCGAGGATGGTTATTCAGAAACGCTCACAACTAACAGATTGTATCAATATACGGAGTTCTTGTGAGCGCAAGGACTTACATCTGATATCATTCGGTGTTTCCGTAGTTTCAGATAAGTGATTGGGTGATGTAGATGGCAATGTCGTACCTTCACCGGACCCGGTATAAAACTACTGCCATCTTCATGTACGTTTTGTCAGTTTGATCTACTGCAATCCTACACGGCATACATACAGAGTGCTTCTGTGCTTAAGAAAGTGTTTGAAGTTAACGCATGATCCACATTTTATCCGGTATTAGCTCACAGGCCGGAAAGACAGCCCACATAACGAATCTAATATACATGAGCTTTAAGCATGCATTACGAAAGTCGAACGCCAGGAGACTCACGACAAGAAACAGCGTAGACACTCCGGTCCAGGGTCTTTTCTATGACGAGTGTCATATATCGTACATGGTTGCAAGAAACGTCAAGTACAAACCCAGATGTAAATTACCTAGGAAAATTCGTCAGCTGGGAGAGGCATTGTAGCAACCGACCACTAGCACAATACCTCTCTCGAAAATGTGAGGCCTAAGGACGCAGTTCCAGTGGTCACTTCAACAAGGAAAGAACATCAACATAGTTGGCTCACAGTAATCATAACCGATTGCAATCACAATCACCACTACAACCACGAGGATCAGTCTTCGATTTACCACAAATGTGAATGACCAACGGGAACTATAGTCGATCCACTGTAGCCGTGCCAAGGCTGACTGCACATCGGAAGACATGACCTTGTGAGCGTTCGAAATAGGGTGGAAAACACGAGCGACAGATGATGGCAATAAAGAGCAAGAAGAGCGTTAAACCATCGAACATTTTAGAAGGTCCGCATTAGGTATTGTCGTAATGCATCACGCAAATGCTAGGGTTAATACAGTGTTACCCCTGAAGTTTGTGCATGGCGGGGTGGGAAGCCACGATCGGTATGCTGTGTACAGCGCTGTGCAGATCCATCGCCAATTATCTTTGACGGGTACAAGTAAGATGTAACTTGATATAGACGACCCCGCGATACGAGCGTGCGGCTTTACGAAGCCCCAGATGCAGTGGAATGGATTCTGGCTGGTCGATGAAAGGAGAACCATGAGCCTCACCGTGGCGGAGCCCGGGGCTTGCTATCATGGCACCACCGTTCAAGGCCTTGAATCCCCGGTATCCAGACAGATTCCCATTGCCATGCATGGACCTCATGTCATATACATTGAGGGTCGAAGGCAGTCAAAGTGGCAACAGAACAGCGAATCATAGGTCGACCAAGAGATAGGCCAGTAAAACATAATGTACGCAGCGAACGCGCTGTTTGTGGCAGTTTCTTGCATCAATCCCCTCGCACAGCGCCGACGTAAGGAGGTGGCAAGTATGATTGTCAGAATGGCATCCACAGGCACTACACCGACTGATGGCATGAGGTCCAGTCGTCCATGAATATGCTTAATTCCCGTTGCGACGTCTGCATGGCGAATCAATAATCTTGGGCAGAGGACACTGGTTCAACATACGTTAAGTGTGCCTGTTGCAGCATGCAATGGTCTGGCCAGCGGGGTTGAAACATTATCAAATATCTTCCCACGAATTCGCTTACCAGATACGCTGCTGCCAGTGCAGTGCCTTCTCCTGCAGGTGCGGGGTGTGGACGGTGAGAATGGAAGACGTCCAGGGCGATCCGCACGACAGTGTGGGCCTCAGGTCACTACATACATTGCTGTTCATTGGACGAGGTGGGTCAATGGGCTGCGGGTCACTGCCTCTTCTGTCAGCTATCGAGTGGCATTGAACGGATGTGAACCGATTAATTAAAACGACAAGCTTGCCCACTGCCTTCGCCGAGGTTATATGAAAAAGAATTATTGTGATGCGTAACGGCTGACGAATGGCGATATCGTGGATACTGTGTCTTCGTAACATATGAATACTGTCGACTCGGAGGCGTTTGATGTGAGCGTCGGATGGCTTGACATGTCACATGAAGTATGTGGTTCTGAGGGGATCGGCTGCCGCAACTCTGTCTGACCCATCTGATGGATGTCAACGTATTTACATAAGTCAGGCTGGAATGCATCAAAATGGCACCGTTTTATAGAGTAAACAGCCACATGCCCGTTTAAACCACCGATACCTGTGTCCCACTGTTCTTGGCCCTTTCCTCCATCATAACCATCTCCGCATCCTCCAACGTCCGAGTCGCACCCCCTTCTGCGAACGCTATCGTCCCGATTGTCGTCGACACCCCCACACCGCACCGCACTCCGCTCGACAGCCAAACCCAGTGTCGATATCACGGTTCCAACGGTCTTGCGTGTCGCGCACGTATAGCTCTCGTACGTTCATGACGAATCGCGGGATGAGGGTGTACAGGGGAACGTTGGCGGCAATCAACAGCACTTGTGTGGGCCATCCCTGGGGGATGGGAAGCAGGATGCTAAGCGTGGTGATCACACCATTGAGGAGGGCGCTGGTCATGACATTGGCATTGGTCGAGTGAGTTCGCTATATGAGAAGAGGAGTCGGGACAACGTACGCAAAGAAATATAAAACACCATCTCTGACAAGGAGAGTCACGTACTTGTTTAACTCCCATTTCCGCGTCGCTCGATACATCTGGAGCGACTGTTTCACGGACTGAACCACCACCATGCTGCTCAAGATAGCGCTTGGAATGCACTGGATGATTGGGAACAGATTGATCCCCGACCGTGTTTCGATCACAGTGGCGGACACCGTTATGTCGAGCACTTGGAAAATTGACACTGGGGACAGAGTCTCGTAAGAAAAACACTGAGAATCGGTCAACTCTGTTAAATACGTGCCTGAGATATAGTTTGGATCACTGTAAATGCAAGTGGCGATGATGAACGCGATGACCTCCGCGATGTACATTGTAAAGAGAACATAAAGGATGGTCCTTGACCGATTGTAAATCGCATACGCGCGGAGGATCATCAACACTATAATTAACCTCATCAGCTTTCCTCAAGTTGTGAACGATGAACACACTCACTATTGGCTCCCACCCAAAAAAAAGCATATAGCCAATTGTTCAGAAGAAGTATTATATTGCCTTGGGAGTATCCAAATTCAGCCCAGACACCGGAGTGGCAGGTTAGAAAAAACTCACAGCTATCAGACCATGTCAGTATTTGGATATTCTCGACGTTGAACGCGAGTACTTACGTCTGATATCGTTCGAAGTGTTTTCAATGTTCGGATGAGTGTTTGACGAGATACGGATGCCAAATATCGCACCTTCACCGGGCCCGGAATGAAAGTAGTGCCAACTTCATGTGTGTTTCGTCAGTCTAATCCACCCCAACTCGACAACATGAACGAACTTACAGAGTATAGACGTGCTTAGGAACGGATTCGCAGTCAATATTTGGCACACATCCTACCCGGTTCCAACTCACAAAGCAGAAAGGTAGCCCCCATAACGAATCTGATGCGGAATTGAAGTTTGAATATACACTGAGAAGCAGGCCGATGACTCACGAGAAGAAACAACGTAGATACCCTCGTCCAGGGTCTTTTCTATAACATGTATCAAACAAACGATGTTCTCTGGGAAAGAACCACCGACCCAAATGTAAGTTATCTGAGAGAGCTGTCAGCAGGGTGAACCTTTCCGAACAACGAAGACCAGCAATCTACCTCTTTTGAAAACGTGAGACCTGAAGACGCCTTGTTAACACCAGCATAGCGGAACGAAAAATCGAATTGGTTGGCTTACAGTAATCATAACCGATTGCAATCGTCATCGCGACTACAACAGTTAATCAGCATCAAACTTTGATCGACCACGAGCGTAAATGACCTACGGCAGGTATAGTCGTACAACTGTTGGTGTGTCACTAAGGCTTGCGCATCGGAAGACATGATCTACAGACGTGAATGGGGATGGCAAACAAAGAAATAAACGAAGGGCAGGTAGTGAATCATTGAGGCTTTGGAGGGTTCCTGATAAATACTGATGCCATCAAGTAAACCTGAACGTTTGGCCATAGGATGCTGTGCAGAAGAATTGATGGTACGAACAGAGGCGCCTTTATTACGGTAATTATGGATATATTGAAACGTAATGCGCGAGCTTGGTCTAGCCGAGTCGTCGAGTTGAGCTAGCGAATTAAAAACAGCTCGCTCAGTACACGCCTAAATGAGGGTTTCAGAGAACTAGCGATTGACGGAAAATGTTAATGCAATATATTTTGGATATTGTGTAAAGATAAGTGTGATGTGGCTCGGGTGACGCATCGACTGTCT
>JBBPRQ010000660.1:0-18120 GCA_038093095.1 Boletus insuetus | reverse complement strand
TTACTTGAAGTCCCTCCTAGGGCACAATCCTACTATTGTCATAAACCTCTGTTGTCTAGGATCACATATCCTACGAGCTCGATATCAAGTTCCTTCGTAAGGTACAGTTGGAATAAGGTATTGTTACATAGAAGACCAAGGGTCGTTACACTATGAATACAACCACATACGATGAAACAGAAATGTGGAGGATGACTCCACTATGAATACAACTGTGTACAGTGAGAGAGTGAGATGAGAGGTGAGAGAATGAATAGGAGAAAAATGAGTACCACTTTTGTAGACTGTAACAATATCTCCATGCTTCCAGTTTCCCATCCTTGCTCTCCAAGTCTTCATCCATGTTAGTTCTGACTTCATCTGAGTCATCCATTGGCTCCTTCAAGTCTTTGACCACTGCCCTGCCCATATCTTGAAAAAGGGTCTCATTCCACTCACAGGTTGCCTTATGTCTGATGCCACCCCCTTGCAACCTCATAAATAGGTTATGGTCAGCAAACCTAAAACAAATTCAGCAGCCCATCACTCGAGTATTGCCCATACACTTACATGTTCACATAATAGTACTCTCAATCTGCATTTGGGTCATCTTCATCTAGTAAGCAATGTCTGTCTGACCCTCCAGCAAGTAAGTCATATGTGCAGGAATAGCCAAAGGCTGGGATAATATGCACTTCATGCACAACTGACTTGTGGTTGAAAATATCGAAATGGGAAGAATGGAATGCAATCCAAACATCGATAGCACCAGCACAAACACTGTGGGAAACTCACAGAGACTAGTTCCAAGAAGGGATAGACTTGAGAAGTAGTGAGAAGGCTTGAGTGGAGTAGAGACTCGACACAGAAGATGGGAGAAGAGAACAGAGATGTTTGGTTCTTGGTACAGGCTGTAAGGCCTGGTTTATATACATGTAAGAGATGTTTGTACTTGTGTACTCCTATACTATGTATGGTATATAGAAAGTTGTACCATAGAACATTATGGAACGACAGAGAATAATGTGTTAGCTAATCTGACACATGGCAAGACACGATGACTGATACATCGGCCGGTCTTACTAATGGTTAGTAATCATTGACATGTCATATCATAGATAAGAGTCCAGACTGTTGATTAGAAGATTAAAAGAAAGGTTAAACCTTAATCTATAATTCTCAACAGAGAAAACCAAAGGTGTCAGACAGGCTTTCCTGATCAAAGAATTGGAGTCTATGGAGCCACTTTTCATTTCACTCTAAGGGATAATTGACATCTTGACGAAACCACCGCATGAACAGAACATTCATGTGGACAGGTACAGAAAACACACTGGATGGATTGCTATGATGCTGCACCATCATGTGGAAAATGTGGATGATGTGAGCATACCAATTGTTACAGTTTACTAAGGGGGTACTCATTTTCTTCACATTCTTGTTCGTTCTCTTGTCCATGGACTCTATCTCTCACTGTATGCAGTTGTATTTGTAGTGGAGTTGTCCTCCACACTACCAGATATGTTCCTTGATCTATTTCCTTTTATGACTCACACAGCACCCCACCCCAATACCCTATATAGACTTCCCTTCTCACTCCATTCTGCATTGCCTTATTCAGACTTTGTCCATTGCAGAACTCCATTCACATCTCATATTGTGCTACACACTATATCTTAGATCTGACTTGCTGCTGCACATCAAGTTATACATAGATGGAGACAGAACACCTTCGGGCTTCTGCTCCTTTATTTCCTTTTCTATCTCTCACATGGACCAGGGGTCTACCATATAAATAGTCTCGCTTCGCTTGCCTGTATTTTCCATTAAGCTAGTTCAATGCAATATCAGCATTGTTTCCAGACCATACCTCCGAGTCTCTAGTGAGTGCATCATGTCTAAATAGTCCCCTAGGATATGAAACTTGTAGGTTGACAGATTCAGCTTCTTCTCCTTGGGTCTTAATGCTCCAACTTTGACTGGACATTTCATTTCTTTGCTAGTGAAGCTGTGTGATGACCATGTGCTACGTGTTCTTGAGGAAGTTTGGTCATGAAAAAATACTCGCATGTTGTGTCCTGAAACTTGCAGATGGACTTTCTGAGATACATTGTGGCTGCATCGAAGAACTTGAGTGTCTTCTCAGTATGGAGACGAGGTTTTGTGAAAGCGTGCTAGGTTGAAAGATCAAAAAGAAGATTGAGAATGATGTTGTTGTGTTGCACCAGCAAGAGGCCTTCAAAAACAGAGAGAGCACACTTTATTACAGCATTAATGGAGTATTGGAAGCAAGCCACTCAACACATACCTGAAGCAGATCCTCAAAGTCTTGCACAGCCAGCCATTTCATTGCTGATGCATTCTTGTGAAAGCAGCAGATCATTCCTCAGCCAAATGTGGGAACTCTTTGGTACCTGAGTACACAAATTAAATCAGAGCTCAGACAAGTAGGAAGCATATACCTGTTGTTGAGGTCTTGGACCGTAGTACCTCCTGCTGCATATAAGATTCGCATCAAGTGTGTGAAAACCACCTTCCACACTCCCAGCTCAAACTTGTGCAAAAGGTCAACAACCGTCATGCAGAAGACATTAAAGTCCTTGTCTGTAACCTGAATCTGCTTAGAAAAAGTGTTCTGGAACATATTTAGCTTGACATTTCATTGTATTTACGTCACATACATAAGTTAGCACAAGGGAATCATCTTGTAGAGGCTTCTTGACATGAACACCATTGATACTGGCTTCGTGTTTAAAGATGAGGTGGTGAGCCTTGTGTATTTTCTTTCGGAGGTCTTTGTCATCCACCTGGAGATCGTACTTCCTCGTCATCCACCTGGAGATCGTACTTCCTCGTCATCATGTCTGATGAGGTACCCATCTGCAATACCTTTTTTTTTTTGGCCAAACAGCAGGGACAAAGACACACCCCAAGAAATTTGATACATACAATTAATACTCTAAGATCAAGATTAGATTCCCAAAAATATTGATTATCAGGTACTTACTTCTCTGGATAATCCACTGAGTAAGTGTAAAACTGGGGAAATATCTGACGAGTGACTCCATCAAAGCAAATGATAACTAGACCTTTCTGATAAGCTTCCATGAACTTGTCATTCAGGAGAAGCTTCCATATCACTTGCATTAACTCATGCTTGCAGTGAGTAAGGACATCATTTGATGCTCCATAATGAAAGGCTTGGCCATATTGGTCCTGAAAGTCATCAGATAGCTAGGTATTTAATACACATCAGTATCTGAGCATAATATTAATTGCCACATACTTTAGGAATGTAGGTGACATGGTGACATGTGCACATTGTTGGCCTGCCTCAGATATATTTAGACTGGTTGCTGAAAAAGAGATATACTGGCCAAAGAGATGTGTTACCAAAGTTTGTGAGTTGTGTGGCATTGGACCACAACATAAGTGGTACGACAATATGCTCAAGATCATCACCAGATTCTTGTGAGAGGGAATGTATCTTTTGATATAAGTCAAGATGTTTGGGGGAGGAATAAACTTTCCCAAACACTCTGATGGGACTGGAGGTAGGATTGGGCTGCCAATACTCTGCAAAGGGAGTCATGTGAAACATTGAAGTGATAAGGTCTTGTAGCATAATCAACAAGATCATGGTAATGTACCCCATTGACCTTGAGAACTGGGATAGAGGGATTGTCTTCGCTGAGTGACCAGCTTGTTCACTCATATGGTAACTTCACTGTTATAGATGACATGCTCCAACCATGATTAGTCTTGAATGGATTGTATTCAGCATGAAGGTACTTCTCGATGAGCTTTTTCTCACATTCATGATTGAAGGTATCATGCACAGATGATTGAAACCAAAGATCATTGATGAATGATCATAACTAATTGAGTTCAGTGCCAGACTTTGCAGTTGTGCCTGTGTACTGCCAACACATAAGGATCCCTACTGTCGGGCTGTTAAACACCAAATATAAATTGTGTTGTGTAATCTCAGGCTGGGCTAGGCCATGGATTGTTGCTGCATCAGTAAATTCACAAGTTACTTTTTCTGCTTTTTAGTGGCTTTTCATCACATTTTCGCATCATGAAAAGCACATATGCTGAAAGCTTATGAAAAGCACCAAAAGCAATTACATCACCTGAAAAGCAAGTGTATGCATACACCCTGACCAAGAAAAACAGTACTACTACTGTTGTAGTTAGCTAATAGATAATGTAACCAGCATGACGAGTGCACAAGGGGCCAAACATGTGCCACAATATGCCCATATGTGAGGAGGGAAGCGGAAGCGCACAGCATGACAATGAGAGTATAAAGGGGGGATAGGTCTGAAGGAATGAGGGGCCCAAACACATGCCACAATATGCCCATACATGAGGAAGGAAGCAGAAGCGCACATCACGACAATGAGAGCATAAAGGGGGGATGGGTCTGGAGGAATGAGGGGCCCAAACATGTGCCACAATATGCCCATACATTCAGAGGAGAGGGGAAGCGCATGTCATGACATTGAGGGTATAAAGGGGAGATAGGTCCAAAGACTCGGCCCAAATGTGAGCCACAATATGCCCATACACAAGAGGAGGAGGAGAAGCACACAGCATGACAAATATGGAGATAGATGAGGAGGAATGAGAAGCCCAAGCATGAGCCACAATATGCCCATACACAAGGGGAGGGGTGCACCGTGCAATGAGACCACGATGATGAGGAGGTGCTCTCTTGGTAGAGTGGATTTCATAGCTTATAGCACTAGATTGAAACTCAAAAAGCAGTCGCAAAGGAATGATGGTCAGTGAACTTGTTGACATAGAAGAGGCAAAAATGGTCATATGACTGATTCAGGGGGATGTCCTTGAGGTGGGATCAGTGCAGTGGTTGCATATATAGGAATGAGATGGGCTGCCTGAAAAATGGTGTCAATGTGTATTATGGCAATCTTTGGTTGTCTTGTTGTGGTGACACTTGGCTTGACGATCCACATGCCCATGTTGTCATCCAGCGCATCTCCAACACAATCGAACCAGTGAACAGCTGTGCATGGGTACAGGATGCCCTGAAATGTAAAAGAAAAGAAACACAGGATGCGGGCAACATTCATTTCCCGAAAGCCTGTGAGCTCTGGATTGGTGACCACAAAGACACAGTCACATTGGGGGCCCTCATTCCTCCAATTTGGGCAGCATCAGATACATTCTCAACGCATGCCTCCTGTGCCACACAAGTCACTTGGTGCATAAAATGTTGATGACATAGAGTTGAAAATGGAAATCTGGTCAGCATAGAAGGGGCATAAGTCACATGATTCATCATCATTAGAATGGATTTGGGTGTGGAGGAAGACACAGACAAGTTGGGGGAGGCAGGGAATTCCGAGTTCCACTGTGTGGTGTGGAATAGTTTTTGCCCAGTTCTGTTCTGGATGTATGGATGGTGAATACAATGTCAAGTACTAGCATGATAGTCAATCTACATGCTGTTTTGGCAAGATGCACAAATGTGTCAACACAAGGGCCATCCACTGGTTCAAACTGGTTCAGAGTCACTAGGGTCCTCCCGTCAACTTGCATTTTCCTCAGGAGGGAGAAAGTCTTCTTCATTAGCTAATCGAGCTTCCTGCTGCTGATTGTGTGCATGTTGATCCTCAGCCTGCTCATTGTGTTGCACTGTCAACGAACTGCTTGTCAGTAATCCTGACCTTGCAGTCAATCTACTTATCTAGCACGTGAAGAATGTCAGTGCCACCAACAGTAGACCCTGCCCTTGAGACAAGCATGCCTTGTGAGTGAAAATTGATCCATGCTGCTCTTAGCTTGTCAAGTCTTTGGTTGATGATCAACATTTGGCCCAATGCTTGGTGGTGGCTTGAACATCAGTATGGCCTCTTCATGGCTTTGATGTGTTTTGACTCGGTGATGGATGAACACAAGCTGTTTGGTCCTCCAAACAGTTTTATTAGCTCAAAATAATGTGTGAGAGTGTGTTGACGAGGCAGTGAGAGGGACAGTGCAGCACTGGTGTTTGTGAATACAGTGCAATACCAATGAAATTTAGAGAGGGTGTCTTCTAGTTGTGTAAGGTCAGAGGTTGTGATAATATCCTTGTGTACTAAATAACAGAATTCCAAGAAAGCATGGAAAGTATGCAGCATGTTGTGGGGGACATGGCCTTCAATGGCAGCAAGGTAAACCTAAGGATAAAACTCAGGACTAATGAGTATGTTGTATCCACAAACAAACTGACCTTCATGAGTGCCTTGGAATCATTGCTGGTCCATTGTTTGAAATGTCAGCCCTGAGGGAAACAGCAGAGTCCAGTGAACAAAGCCACGGATGCAATGCTATCAACCATATCTTTAAAATATATCATGTAAGTGATGGAGCATACTTACTGATGATCAATGTTGTCCAGAATCACGTCTGCTTGTTTTTGACCATATGTATGTGATGATTAAATATTTCTCTACCCAATCAACCAAGTGATCCTTGAACACACCTTTGATTAACTGATGGAGTATGTCTGGAGAGAGGAGACAGCATATATCAGCTTGAGGAAAATCATTGGTGAATGGCTACAAGTAGTGAGCACCTGTTACGGTCTACGAAGGGGGTACTCTTTTTCTTCTATAACATCTATACTCGTGCAGCTACACCGCTCTACTTGTCTCTTTCTCTAGACTCTTACTCTACAGAGTTGTATTTGTACTGGAGTTGTCCTCCAGATACTTTCTCCTTTTTTGTCTGTTACTTACGTACTCACATGGCACCCCACCTCCGCTCTATATTTAGCTTCTTCCTTCTGATCCACTTCTGCACAGAATTCCTTCAGACTTCCGCCTGTGTGGCGTTCCTCTTTTAGATCACACTGCCACATCCCACAGTTCCGCATTATCGGGATGGACTATATGGAGTATGGTCATCCATTGGACTCCCGCCTCCTTTTTCCTTTTATATCATTTACCTTACTCGCACAGACCAGGGGCCTACCATATATAAACTCTGTACTTCTAGCCTGTATTTTTCCCTAAGCTAGTTCTACGAGCATAGTTCTAGTGATACTTCCCGAGAGCTCCAGCAGCTAGTACCTGGATATCGGAGACCGTCAAGCCCACCTTGAGTCTTAATTCGTCTTCTGAGATAGACTGTGGTAGACATTGCTCTAGCAGGCTCCTCTACTCATTACCTCACCCTCTACTCGTTGAACTCGTTCAGGCCAAGGTAACATTGCGCTTCGCTTGTCACTAACTACGCTGCGTGTTACAGCACCTATGTACTAGTGACAACAAGAAATGTTACTCACAACAATATCAGCGACAACTCCAAATTCATTCCATAAGTCATCAATGTCCAATTCCTCGACCAGAATATCAGTATGATCCCAAGATCGCAACAGACCACCATTATCAAGGTTCATTCTGTGGCCCAGGTACCTTGGGAGATGAAAATTTGTGAGTATGAATGGCAGAGGAAAAAAACATTGAATGACACACCTCACACACCAGTTCTGTACAATACATGCTAACAAAGCTTGTTCTTTGTAGTCAGCAATATAGGGACCAAGTCCATAGACCACTCAGCAATAGTGTCAATCACTACAGCGCACCACTTCCCATCAGGTCATGTGTGGTCTCAGCACTTGAAGTATGCGGAATAGGGATACTTGGAAGAGCCAGTGGCAGAACTTGCAAAAACAACCTGTCTTTGCCTCTTTGCGATGGCTATTTGTCAATATCATTTGATCAGGCTGGTTCCACTTGATTCATTGATGTACTTACTTTTTGGGGTGGCAAGGAAGCCAATCAGGGCAATCTCATTACCATGTGACTGTTGAGCGCTGTTATGGATATTGTCAAGATCCCTACTTCCTCCGGACCTTGCTCCGGCGGAGTTCTGGAGGGTCAGAGGTTCTTATGATTTGAAGGGACAAAGTCTGGTTGGAGATCATAAGAGCAGAGGTACAGAGGTGGAACGTAGGAATGGAGGTCCAACGGGTGAAGGGAGGAGGATGGAGGACAGAAGGAGGATGGGAGGAGGACAGAAGGAGGACAGAAGGAGGACAGGAGGAGAACAGGAGAAGGACAGGAGGAGGACAGGAGGAGGACAGGAGGAGGACAGGAGGAGGATGGGAGGAGGATGGGAGGAGGACGGAGGAGGTACACCGAAGGACGAAGGAGGAGGATGGAGGACGGAGGACATTGGCACAGGACTTATGTGTCGCACCCTTGCCAGGCTCAGGTTCTTGTATTTCAGAGGGTCATAAGTCTGAGATGGAAGGAGGAGTTATGGGGAGGAAGCAAGATGCGGAGAAGGCAGGATCTTATTAATGATGGTGACAAGCAATTTTCGTAATGAAGTACAAAAAGGTACGGAGGTTGTTACGATTCTCTCTTTTCCTTTTTGTTTTGTATCAACGACACGTCTTGTTTACTCTCTGCAGACTTATCTTTTCTTTCTTTTATGATGACACATTCCTCTCATGTGTTCCTCCCGCTGGCATCCTGAAGGTCTCCACTGACTTAGTCATCATCTCTTCCACCCATTTCTATTCCTTTCTATGCCTGCCCTTAATGCTTGTATATCCAACATATATATGTTGTAGATACTGCTCTAGCGTTTCCCCACACTTGAGCTCCTTTGTCTTCTTGTACCGTGTACAATCTATTGCTCTTGCCTCGCTCTCTGCTGGTTCTAGCCTAGCTTCCTTGAACCTTTGAACTACTGGTCTTAGCCCAGTCCCTTTGACTCTTGTGTGGACGCCACCACAAGTACCCTTGACCTTCGACCCTCCATTCTATAAGTCCTCGTTGTACTTTTGACTCAACGCTCTTGTCCCTTGATCACTCAAAGGCTATGCTCATTCCTACCTGGACCAAGCGTAACAGAGGTCGGACTTATATCTACAAGGAGTGGATCGGAGATTGGAAGGAGAACAAAGGAAGGAGTGAAAATGGAGAGGCAATGTACAGAAGAATGGAGACCCTGGAGAAGGGTTGGAGATAGGGTCAATGGAGGTAGGGTCAATGGGGAATCCTGGAATGGAGAATGGAGAGAAAGGCACAAGGGGAAAGATGGAAGGAGATAGGTGGAGGTAGGACATCATAAGTCCAAGGTACAACCAATAGGAGGTGAGGATCTCCGTTGGAAGTTCGGAGTGACCGAAGTCCGGAGATGAACTCCGAGGGAGGAGTTCGAGGGAGATGAGGAGTGTGAGGTGGATTGGATCAGAGATGGTCCAGAGGAACTTGGCAATATCTGATAGGGGTCGGAATGGATATGACAGATATTACCTATTGATAGGTATAAGGAATAGTAGTTATGTTGTCCAGTAGCAATGGAGTCAGTCATCTTGTCACTGCCTAGGACAACTGGCATAAACATTGCGCCCTCAGAGTCCAGGTGGTTACGTGAATAGCCTACACATGACTATCAATTGTAGTACCAGAATACAGAGAAACCAAACATACCGCTTGGTCCCAAGCCCAATCACCTCCCATGAAATCTTGGAAATGCCATTCATTCAACCACATGTCATATTCCCAGTAGGGTCAGTAGTCCATCTTTGCCACTAGCTCGGGATCAGCAAGGATGTTGTGGATGGTCTTGTGGAGACATCAGTACCAAACATCGTATATTGCATCCATCCATGGTGCCTGATATTCATCGTCCAGTGTGGGAGTCTATTTGAGAGAAAAACACTCTCATTTGACGCCTCCTTCTGTGATAGCATCAATAGTCTTATAAAGGTCCTTGTGGTTTGTATACAATTGATGGCCACCAGCCCTGTAGAGGGATTCACCCCATATGTTGAAGAGCATGTCTATTTATTGTGTGGGCATCTGGTTTCATGTGTATAAAAAGTTGGCAACTTTGAATTCCAGTCGACTGTGAAAAGGTGTCCAGTCATCCTCGTGAGGCAGGTCAACAGGAGGTGGGGGGGCACCGGGAAGTAGGAAGTCTTCCATGGAATTGCAAGGACGTCCTGTTGAAAGAAGTGTCAGATAAAAATTTACAGCCCTACATTACACTGACCTGTCATAAGCGGGTGGTAGTTATGAAAAACCACATTACAGGAACCTAAGTATTCTGCCTTGAAAGTGGAGAAATCTGCATCTCCCACGTCATGAGGAGTCGGACTCCAAGTTGGTGGAAAGTTGGGAGAAAGAGGTGGAGAGGATGGATGGGGAGATGGAGAGGATGGGGGGGGAACAGATGCATGAGGGTGCTTGGCATGTCAGTGTTGTGTCAACCCTGACTGGTTTTTGAACCATCGATTACATCCTGGGTGCGAATAGGGGTATTGAAGCTGAGCATACAGTGATACGAGGGGCATGAGTGCTGACAGTCTGTAAAAGAGCAAAGTTCAATTAAAGTCGCTAACCTTCTTGTAGGGTCTTTGGAATAGATGCCATGTACGCAGGTTTTGTATTCAAAAGTTCACCTTTTTTTCCATTTCCCCTCGTTTAGGTTTTCTTCTGTTCTTCTCCTTCACTTTCCCCACCCATCGCCCAACAACCGACCATGATTGCATCTTAGTATTTGACTGACCATTGTGTGACACAGCCATCCAATGCAACCGCTCGACCTGGCTTGCCAGACAAACCAGCACCCAAACACACATCTAATCAGAAGTGCGCTGATGAAGAACAGGTTAGACAGAGGAAAGAGGCAAGGAAGACAGCCAAGGAAGACACTTACCAGCAGATTTCAACCATGCAAGCACAAATGGTAGTTGATCAGTCTGAGGCCCTAAAGGACTGAGTGCCCATGTGTCCGAAACCTCATATTATTAGAAAAAATGGACCTGCAATAGAGGAAAATGAACCGGTCATTCTACCACCCCACAACCCTTGTAAGTCTTATCACTGTCAGCAAGAATGTAACTGACCTTTGTTTCTCATGGTAATATTAGGGCCTGAGTCCAGCAAAGAGCCTAGTTTGCAAGAAGTCCTGGCAGACATGACACGTCAGAGGCTGGCTAAGGCCAAAGCAAGAGGTGGAGTCTCATCCAATAGTAGCAAGTATGTACCTGGTAATGAGGCTAGTATTCAAAGATACTGTGCTAACAAACCAATAGCAACTTGAATGTCACCATCGCCAACATTGACAATGATAGCAATGAGCTCCAGTATGCGATGGAGTATTACAAGGGTAATGCTAAGGTGAGTGGTATTGGATAGTTTTATGCCATGGACCGAAATCACTCACCCTATGGCCAGTGGTTGCCCATGTTGATGTTGACAAACTCGCTAGCCTCATGGATCCTGGTAACCAAACACCACAGCATGAGCAAGTCAATTTGAAATGCAAGTTTGACTCACAGAGCGACTTGGAGGGAGATGAGGTGACTACTGAGCCTGCCAGTGAGGGAGAGGCAATGGAGACAGACCTCAAGCCTTGGGGTGTAGGTTGGCAGCTGACGCGGCAGGTTACTAGCTTCGACTTATATATGGCAAAACTGGAACTCACCTCATGTTCCACAGAATGCCATTGCTATCATTGAAGCTCCCCCAATTAAGAAGATCAAACTGAGTCAGTGGAAGGTGGTGGTAATGTGGGTCAATCAATCACAGGGAATACTCCATCAGGTGAAATTACAACCACACTGGCATGTGTGACTGTGAGGTTTCATAAAGGGTCTTCCATGCTGAAGAATGCTAGGACCAAAGCTACAAAGGGCGACCTCCCCCCACTCATGCAAAATGACCCAGATGGGAAGTGGACTAAGAATGTCCTCCCAAGTATCATTTTGTGGTATGGGGATCAAGCTAGCATATGGAACATCAAGGACTTTGACCTAGAGCATGTGCTCATCTCCATTATTGGCATTGTTTATCCTTCGTTTGCTGATATTGATGAAATGAAACAAGGGGGTCACATTTATGACCTGGTATGTACAACTGTTTGTCACATACTGTTATTGCTAATGAGCTCATGGGATACACATCAGGCTGTCCAGCGCCTTGTTCGCTGGCATCACATCATTGGGAATGCAGCTGGTCATGTGGTACTCACATACCTCAATGAGAACACTGCAGTCGACGAGGGCTTGACTAAAGAGGCCCTCACAACCCTTTTATTGAAAGGTCATGCATTTGTGTACGTGGATTTTGACCCTACAGACCACTCGAAGGCTTTTCAGTCTGACCTCATCCTCTCCCTTCTCGGAATGACCCACCTGCAAGATACCATCGGATGGGTGGAGATCTCTGGGCTTGATCTCCTGCAAAAATGCAATCATGGGATCAGAGGTGTACTTTCCCTCTGCACTGCAGCGGTAAGTAATTTTTTTTTGTTGTCCAGCTGACTAACCAGTGGTGTAATGACCCTTGTTCCCACTATGAACCTTATGAGAGTCTAACCAGAGGATGTATATCAATGAAGGGGAAATAACAAGAGGAAAGAACAGGATAGTATGTTCTAAGAACAAAGTGAATAAGACTAAGGTCTGTACTACTATAAGTACGACTATATATACTAAGAGAGACCGTGCACAGACCAAGCTATGCTAAGGCTATACTGACCATAAGTAGTTAAATGTATGTCCACTGGGTACCATGAGGCGATAAGAGAGACTATTGCTATAGGCTCTAGATAAGAGCGGTTATTGCTATTGGATGATAAGGGAAAGTGAGTCAAGAGGAAAAGCATGAGGCAACGATAAGGTTGCAATGTATGAACCATGAGGTGCATAGCCGAGATAAGAGATAAGATCATGTGACTAGATCATGTGATTATGGTCACGTGATTGCTGTTGGACAATAAGCTTGATAGGTTTCTGTAATGGATTAGCAATGGTTTAGGAAAGTAAAATGGTATTGGTTTTCCGTGATATATGCTTTTAGCATTGTTAGCATTATGGGCGAGCGTTACAAGTGGAGCTTGACAGCTGGATCATGCATTGAAATTAGCTGAAGAGGGCCGACTTGAGACTATTGTAAACCATAACTCAGAGACACAGGCAAGCCAAGAGGCTCTTGATGCCAACCCAGCCCCAACTTGGAGCATTCAGGCAAACCAGAAGCAACCTCGCACTCTGAATCAAGCGATGGGGAAGCTAAGCACTAAGGGAAGCGCCTTCTCTCACCAGAACTGGGTGGGTCAGACAACATCATACTATGTTTCCATTGCAAACCAGAGTGCTGAATTATTGCTAAGGCCTTGTTGTACCTTGCCACTTGCCTGGATGATGATGCCCAGTCTATCGCCATTGTTACGGATGAGCTCGATCCTAGAGCTCAGATGTGTAAGCCCGCACTCACCCCTCATGATTACTCTGCCACTTTAAACAGGATGCAAGTCACACCTGCAGGCTGTGACTTCATAAACAAACCCTGCCTCCAAGGCTGAACTGTTCCTGCTTCAAGTTTGAATACCCATGCTTGGACTCATTGCCCTTCCCATTCGTTTCACACCAATTTCATCCACTCCCTATCCACTAATTATTTTGCTTCATAGACCCCATCATTCATGGATTAAATCACTTGTTTCGTCAACCAATACCCATGCTTGGATTTTGCTCATTGCCCTTCCCATTCATTTCACACCCATTCCATCCACTTCCTATTGTTACGGTCTACGAGGGGGGTACTCTTTTTCTCGCATTCTCTATGCTTGCACGGCCATGCTGCTTTACTTGTCTCTCTCTAGACTCTACTTCTTACTCTACGGAGTTGTATTCATACTGGAGTCGTCCTCCAGATACTTTCTCCTTTTCTGTCTTTCGCTCACGTACTCACATGGCGCCCTGCCTCCGCTCTATAATTAGCTCATCCTTTTGTTCCGCTTCTGCACGGGATTCCTTCGGACTTCCACCTATGTGGCATTCCTCTTTTAGATCACACTGCCACATCCCACAGTTCCACATTATCGGGATGGACTCTATGGAGTATGGTCGTCCTTTGGACTCCCACCTCCTTTTTCCTTTTATATCATTTACCTTACTCGCATGGACCAGGGGCCTACCATATATAAACTCTGTACTTCTAGCCTGTATTTTCCTAAGCTAGTTCTATGCAATATCAGCATAGTTCTGGTGATACTTCCTGAGAGCTCCAGCAGCTAGCACCTGGATATCAGAGACCATCGAGCCCACCTCAAGTCTCAGTTCGTCTTCTGAGATAGACTGTGGTAGACATTGCTCTAGCGGGCCCTCTACTCATTACCTCATCCTCCACTCATTGAACTCGTTCAGATCAAGGTAACCTTATGCTTGCTTGTCACTAACTGCGCTGTGCATTACACCTATCCACTAATTATTTTTCTTTGTAGACCCTGTCATTCATGAATCACATCATTTGTTTGTTCATGCCTTGAGCCTATCAAATGGTTTATATACCCTATTTCCCATCAAACTCATCAGCGTATCACTTGCTCGTTTTTCTGTGCTTTTTGTGCCACATGATCAGATTACTACTGTTTTCTGTGTAACTTACCACATGTTTTTTTAATGATTTTTGGTCCAGTGGCTTCATTCAAACAACAGTAAAAAGCATGGTAAAAGGCAGAAAAGCAGGCAAAATAGCAAGGCAAAAAGTACAGTGATCTGCTTTTCGCAATTTTGACCACATTCAAAGAAGCATGCGAAAAGCATGTGAAAAGGAGGTGAAAAGTAACTTGTGATTTTACTGATGTGGTGGGGTACCATCCATCTCTAAGGTTGGCACATCAATGAAACACTGGATATCCTCTGACATTGACTGGATGTGGGTTGGCTGATTAGGATAGACACGAAAGAGGCCCATATTGTTGGACTGTGTCCTATACTTGATGAGTGGGGGAGCAGAATGAACGGCTGGCTTAGATGAGAGGTCATGGGTGGATGGTGGAGGCAGAGTGAGGGGAATAGGTGGCAGAGCATGTCGCAAACTGACACTAGTTGGCAAATAGTTGATGTATCTCGCAGGGATGTGTATAGCCCATCTAGAGTGCATGGTATTTCTGGCAGGTGTCCCTGAAGGACCAGCTTCATCTTCAGCCTGTAAGAAGCAGAGTTGTCACAACACCAGAGTGAAATAGATAGTTTAGTTATGCACAAAATCATCTTGCAAGTTGAGAGAAGGATCTCCAGAGGTGTTGACATCAATTGACTGCTGTTGCTCTGGATGACTTGAAGATGGATCATCCATACCAGCATCATTGAGAGTCCTTCTGAGTTGTTTTTGAGGCTGAACAAGCCTGGATTTCAACTGCTTGTGGGCATTACATTCAGTTTATGAATATGAAGGCCTTTCAGCATGCCAAATTCCTTGCGACAGCCAAGGCAGCGGTGGGCACCATCCATTGTGCACTTGAGAGGGCTTGGATATGGGGCTTGTGGTATGGGATCTGAACGGCCTTGAATGTGTTTATATCAGTATGAGAACACTGCCTCTGAGCATCTAATTAGGAGATCACAGTCATCCTGCTTTGAAAGCCACAGACTAAGATGGCTATATTTGACTTCCGGCCATCCAACACTGCAATAAAAAGAAAATATTGCTTGACAAAGTTAATGATACAGTTACACAAGAGTTGTCTCTACCGACTATGCTCACCTTGCTGTTCACAAGCAATCACCTTGACTGAAGTCGGGAGGGCCCTGAGCACACTGAAACATGAGACTGGCTCCTTAGCAGCAATGGGACATAAACTGCAGGGATGCTGGTCAGGTGGCCAACGCTGGTCATTATCAAGAATTGGGTTTAGGAGGAGGCATGTCCTTGGGAATACTGTGGAAAGCTACTGGGACAGCATTGACCACAAAAGTCTTATCGTTGTTGATGACCTCGTTGCTGTGATTTCAATGAATAGTTTGCAAACCAGCTGATAACAAAAATAATGCTTATGAAGAAGAGAGATGTTGTTACAAACTTACAAATACTCCCTATACTTACATGCTTAACTCTTTGCTTAACTCTTCACAGCCACCAGAACCACCAGAACCACCAGAACCACCAGAATCATCGGAACCACTTCTGTCCTCATGGTCACCTATTGCTCCCTATCTAACATGTGTATGCACAGGTATGTTTATCCACCAGTCATATCACACCTCATGCCACCTCATGGTACCCAGTGGTACCAGCTCAATGCCTAGTATAGTATATATAGATAAGCACTGCATGGTCTGTGCAATTGTACTAGTAGTATAAATACTATGAACCAGTAGAGCGAGACTTCCCAGTCTTGTTCTCCTGGAGTTTTCCCAAACTACCATCTCGCTTGACTACCCTAGTGCTCTAGTTCTCAAACACTAGACCCTTTGGTGGGTTTGGTCGTTTCAGATGTAGTAGGGTGATTGATGTCCCTTCAGTGCATGCTTTCACTGCTTCACACATCTCTTTGAAGCTGTCGGCTGACACAGCTTGTTTAGCAACATCTTTGAGATGAAGAATGATTTTCTTGGATGCATCATTAGTGTATTAATACCATAAATTGGGGTAGAGGGCGCATACAAGGGGACCAGGTTGATTGAATGTAAACTTGATCATGTACATAGGCCAATCGACAAGCAGGTTCTCAACCTCAAGTACAATTGTGTTGTCCTGGATGACTGGGATCTCAGGAGAGCCTGAGAGATTGCTTTTGAATGACATGGTGTTGGTAGAACAAAGAGGACTTTGAGTGATTTGAAGAACAATCTTAAGGTTGCATCATGTGTCGTAGTAAATTCTAACTTCTGGATGAGTTGGGATCTATCTTGAGCTCTTTCCTTGACCATGGCCCAAATTCCTAGTGATGACACAATTGATACTGAGGACAACAATGAAATCAAGAAGGGAAAAAAGACTACAAGGTGGGTACTACCTTGGACTTACAATGTCCTACATCCATTTATTTCCTATCTGTCATCATCAGACTTATGATGTCCTACCTTCACCTATCTCCTTCCATCTACATGAATTATGGACTCTTGGAGGTAGATTAGCCTTCAAATATGGAATGAATATACTTCTGATCTCTTCATCATGTTCACCAATGACATGTGGCTTGCACTGGACCCTTTCCAACTCTGGAACCATTATGATCCCATGACCACCCTCAGGAGGCCATTAAATCTTGGTCAGTTTCTCATGTAGTTGAATATCTCTTGAGTGTTAGATTCTTGCCCAATTCCTATGGCCTGAATAAAAACACGAAACAATGCTGGGACTTTACAAATCTACTTGATGTCTTCTTTCCTCAAGCCCATATACTGCTGCCTGATGTGGTTTGGTCATGCTTTTTAGAAACATGTGGCTACCTCCACTTGTATTCCAAATATAAAGATACTCTGTCTGCTGAAGATTTCAAGAATGTGAAAACAACCCTCAAGTCACTGCTCAATGAAGCACAATGTTTACCAAATAGCACCAAGACCACCAATTCAAGCCATGGAAGACTCTGGACTGGTTCTCATGGGACCATAGATATGCACACCAATTCCACATGCTATAGGCTGAAGGAAATAGGTAGCATGAAGTGCAACACAAGGAGGGTTATGCACATCAACCTACCTTCTCATCAAGTCATTACACATCTTAATGAAACTCAGGGTATTTCCATCAGGGCATCAAAAAATAGATGAAGACAAGAGAAGAGATCAGTGAGGTCAAAAAATAAGAGGATTTTCCCCCAAGTCAGGCCTAGTGCTATTTAAGTTTTCATCCTACTTTCCATTTAGATACCAATCAATGTATTTAACATAAAACATGAGCAGATATTATTCTGGCATCTGTTGCTCAAACATCAACAGTATTCAACTTGAACAATGAACTTGGTGTTCCTCCAGAACACCACCAGTTCGGAACCACTGGAACCACTTTTTCATGCAGTTCTGGACTCAGAAATACTAAAGGTGTATGGCCCTTAAGTTCACTTAAACCATTTGACTTTATTTCATTACAATATCTATTATTTCATTACCACAACATCACAGGTAAAATAATACAAGTATATCTCTATACCCCTTCACCCTACTTACAAACACCTCAGTTGTTTTGCCCACCTGGTCAGAATTTTCCTGGCTACTCTTCCAGAACTGGTTCCAGACTTTTCTTTTTCCTGTGCTTCTGGAACTTGGAAGCACCAATGTAGTCCACTTACAATATTCATTACTATTTCATGACCTTTCTTTCAGGTCTGCCATTACACCATCACTATAACAGTTTATGATTGTATCTCCGC
>JBBPRQ010000659.1:0-18136 GCA_038093095.1 Boletus insuetus | reverse complement strand
GTACGGTGTTGTTGGGCTTCCTGTTCCGTGCATCGAGGTCAAGTTGATCGATGTTCCTGACGCGGGGTACAAGGCGACTGGGAACCCGCCTCAGGGGGAGGTGTGTATCAGGGGGCCTTCGGTGACCAAGGGGTATTACAAGCGTCCTGATTTGAACGAGGACGAGACGATATTTACCACGGATGGGTGGTTGAGGACGGGGGATGTCGGACAATGGAATCCAGATGGGACGCTGACTCTGATTGATCGGTGAGTGTGGTTCGGCGTTTTAGAGTGGCGGATTCGATATCTTCGTTGCGCAGGATCAAGAATTTGGTGAAATTGCAAGGTGGCGAGGTACGTCAAGTGGGTTCTATGGATGGTTTGCTTCTGACGGTGATCTGGTCTAGTACATTGCGCTGGAGCGTCTGGAAGCGACGTACAAGTCGTGCAATCTGGTGTCCAACATTTGCGTGCACGCGTCTCCAGAGGCCAAGCAGCCGATTTCGATCATCATTCCGCACGAGCCGAACCTGCGCCACGTCCTCACTCAGCGGTCGTTGCCGGGGGTTGACTCTACGTCGCCCCTTTCCGAATTGTGCCACAGCGAGGCGGTGCACGAGTTGGTGCTCAAGGAATGCAACGTGGTGGGCAAGAAGAATGATTTCAAGCCGATGGAGATGTTGGAAGCGGTGATCCTGACGCCAGAGGAGTGGACGCCCGAGACCGGGTTGGTGACGGCTGCGCAAAAGGTTCAGCGGAGCAAGATTGCGAAGCATTTCGAGGAGCAGATCAAGGTGAGTATGTCGTGGTGTTGTGTTTACTGGGCTGACAACGGGGGCCGCAGAGGATTTACAAGAAACAGTGAGAGGGGGTGTATACCCACGCATGGATTGTCTCGTTGTTGTTGTTCACTTGCTGTCGTGTATTTTGGTGTCGAATAATAATGTGTCAGTGATGGTTTCACCGGCGAGGCGATGATAGTTACGTAATGGCTGTGGTGTTATTGGCGGTGGGCAGGTGCCGAAAGGGCTGCGGCTGCGTCCAAAGTGGCTTGTTGCGACAACCCTCTCTTTCCTTCTCACCACTCGGACCACTCTGGTGTCTCTTTCTCTTCTTTTCCCCGTCCTTGTCCTTGTACTTGAGGAGCGTCGACGCCCTTGCTTGTCTCACGGTTGTATTAGACGTCATGTCGTCTCAAAATCCGGTACGTCCTTTGGGCGGTCGTTGTTCGCCTCCGCGACTGCGGAACGATGGAGGAGTCACTGACGTTTTTGGTTTTGGTTTTGGTTTAGATTCGGAGGAAATTGGTCATTGTCGGTGATGGCGAGTCGTGTTTTTTTTTTCATTGTTCGAGTCGGTCGACTGACGTGCTCGGTGTTTTGGTGTCTTGGGGGTGCGTGCGCTTGCGGCGGGTGTTGCGGTGCTGTGCGTGTGCATATCTGCGATGTGACGCGTGGACGTGGGGACGGATAGGTGCATGTGGCAAGACGTCGCTCCTGTGTTCGTTTGCGCTGGGCGAGTTTCCAAAGGAATACGTGCGTCATGTGTTCTTGTGTGTGTGTGTGCATTTTGGAGAGGCTGGGCTAACGGTGCCTTGGTGTGCCTTGCGGGCGGGCGGGCGTGGGCGTGTGGATTAGCAACCGAGTGCGTTTCTTGTTGTCTTGTGTGTGTATTGGCGCGTTGACCTGTGCGCTAGCCATTTTCGAAAACTACGTGGCCGAGATTCGATTAGACGGTAAGCCGGTGCAGTTGGCGTTGTGGGATACTGCGTGCGTGTTTTCTTTCATGCGTGTCATGTCGTGGTCCGTGACACGGTGGGTTGTAGTGGACAGGAAGAATACGAGGTACGTTTCCTCGTTGAACTGGGGACGCGGGCGTGGCGGTGACGCGATCGACCAAAAAAAAAATCAAAAAGCGTCTACGACCGCTCTCGTATTCCAAGTCGCACGTCATCTTGATCGCGTTTGCGATTGACACGCCGGATTCGCTCGAAAACGTGTCTGTCAAGGTGAGTGTGTGGTTTTTCACGCTCGCTCGCTTGCTCACACGCACACGCACACGCTATGTAGTGGATCGAAGAAGTCCGGAGCATATGCGGGCCGACGATCCCTATCTTATTGGTCGGCTGTAAAGCGGACCTACGACCGCCGCCGAACGCGCCCGACATTGAGCGCTACGTCTCGCGTGCGCAGGCGGAGCGGGTGGCTACAGAGATTGGTGCGCGTGCGTACAAGGAGTGTTCGGCGCTCAAGATTGAGGGAGTGGACGACGTGTTTGAGGCGGCGACGCGGGCGAGCATGTTGATGCGGGAGGGAGTGCCGTCGGGGACTACGGGTGGGTATCGGTATCGGGAGAGGGGACAGTCGATGAGTGCGGAGACGGAGGGGGGATGTCAGTGTTGCGTCGTGTGTTGAGCTCATGTATAATTTTCCTTTTTCGTTTCTTCGAGTAGTCGTGTCATTTTTTGATTCCCGGACAGTTGCAACAGTTTATGTCACGCATGCCAAAAAAACGTACATGTACATGCATCATGATTTCTATGGATTTAGAGCTGTGTTGGAACGCCAAACGGTCCGCGAGATACGCCGACATCCCTGATCCGACCCGAAGCCACGTCGTACACCCACCCATGGACGGACAGTTGTTTTCCCGCAGCCCACGCCTGCTGGATGGGTTCGGTGGCACAGACGTGCTCGACCTGGCGTTTGACATTCTCGTGGACGATGAGGTCGAGGGCGCCGTCGGCGGGGGTGGAGGCGAGGTCGAGAGAGGCGATAAGCTCCATGAGGGGAGTGAGCCAGCGTGAGAGGGGCGTCTTTATCTCCGTCCCAGAAGAGGGTGTGGCGGAACGCGCCGCAACGGCTTCGTAACAAGCAGCTGCACCACCACAGTGGGTGTGTCCCGCGACGATCACTGCGAACGGGTTAGGATGGGTAGTTGCGTGTATGGGTGGACGTACCGTGTTCGACGCCGACGACGCCGACGGCGTACGAGAGGACTGCGAGCGCGCTGTCATCGTCTGGGTGGCATTGGCTGTATTCGGGTGAGACCGGGATATGAGCGTGTGTGTGTGTACGCACTTGGCAATGTTGCGGTGAACGAAAATGTCGCCCGGACGTGCACCTGTGAGGACGGATTCTGGGACGCGCGAATCGGAACAACCGAACCAGAGGACCTGTGTGGCGATGAGCGTCGAGACAGGGGGTGAATGTGAAAGAACCTTTGGTGATTGGCCCTTTGCGGAGCGTTCGAAAAAGCCGGGATCGGCCCGGTGCACGGCGTCTGCCCAGTTCGCGTTTGCGTCGAGAAGAGCGCGGACGGGTGATGTGGGAGGGATCATGGTGCTCAACGCACGAAGAGCGCGTCTAGACAAAATAATTGGGAACGACGACAACGACGAGACATGAACGTTTGTAGTTTTATCAGGGGGCAACTCGATCTGATCCCTCGTATGACATAAGCAACTTTCATTGTCCGTCCTGTGGAATCCCAGCGAACGCACGCAACGCATCTCGCTTGGCTGCCGTGTCTCCTTTCAGTGGCTGTCCGTATGCCTTGAGCAACGCTTCGTACCGCTCCTCTGCAAGATTCGTGTCAGGCTCGTCCAAAAAACAATAAAAATCTCACTCGTGATGTGCTCAAACTCGCCCCGCGTCACCGGGAACCCACCCACCGGCTTGCCGTTGGCCGCGTTCGGCGTCTTGAGCGACGCTTTCATCACCGTCGCGCGTGCATTGTGCAGTCGTGCGGGTAACCGCTCCTGGCTATCGTCACGCGTCAGCACCGACGCGTCACCCAGCACACCGCGACGTACTCGAGTCTGACCGTCTCGCACAACTCGTTCAGCTTCTTTTCCAGCTCTTCGATCTTGGCCGCTTGCACCGCCACGACCGTCTGCGCACTCTCGTTGTCACTGCCACTCCCACTGCCATTCGCATCACCATCCACATCGCCATTGCACCGCGCAGTGCCCCGATCCATCTGCACCTTGAGCGCCTCGAACTCGGCCAGCATCCGCTCTTGCGTGTGCTCGATCCCGTCGAGCCGGCACTTGAGCGTACCCAAGTCGGTGCTCACGTCTGTCCCGCTGAATGCCGTCGGTGGCACCAGCGCGAGCGCTTGCGACGCTGCTGCGATCTGGTCCGCCATCGCAGAGAACGAGGCCGACAGTCGGTGGGGCCAGAGCGGAGGAGGCGGGAGGCGCAAGGACGACGGCGCGTCGGTGGGACGGTCGAGCAAGATGTCGATCGTCGCTGACGACGAAGGAAGCGTGGATTCGGAAGAGTGTCGGAGGTGGATGGGCGAGCCAGGGTTGCTGTAGGGGTTGGGGAAGGCCATCGTGATGGTGGTGATTGTGCGAGAGACCGGGGCCTCTATATGATACCCTGCATACAAGGCACCATCCTGGGTGTGGCTGCGCATGCGTCGTCGAGATGCCGGTGGAATTGGCTGTGCGGTCATTGGACGGGATCGTGACTCGTGAGCATCGCTGGGCTATATTCAGCACCGAGTCGACGGGTGTGTGCATCTTCTCACTGATTTCGACATCGCTATTCACGTCAGTCGACCCTCGTATCAAGGAAAGCCCCATGGTGCACAGCGAGCATCTTGCCTCCGACCTGCACGGCAGCACGCCACAGCTTCGATCAGCGGTGGTCTGGTTGAATTCCAAAGGTTGCTTACCATCGTTGGAAGGGCGGGATTGTCGGCGTGGAGCATTGCCAGTGAGATACTGTCGTCGTCAAGGTACCAGAGTGCGTTTCCATGAACCAGAATGCGAGTTCGAGGACAGTCGACTCGCCTTCTCACACCCTCGGCTTGGCATGCGCACGGTAATAGCAACTACCTTTTATCTTTATCAAGGACGAGCTGCTTGTCACCTCGACCTGTCTAACTCGGCCCAAGCCATTCCATACTCTCGGGCGATACCATCGATGGGGCAAAGGTGCACCTGCGGTGGATTGAACGTTGATCGACTATCCAGGAATGGCCTCTTCGGTTGCGCGCACTATCCAGGGTCGTACAAGCACTGCCCAACGTTCAAACGTCCACTGTCAAACGCACGCGCCCTTGGTCGGTTCCGGGCACGGGATAAGTACAACTCGGAAATGCAAGCACCCGTTGATTACACGCCGTGGGTACGTGACGTCCCGTTTTCATTTTCGAGCCAGTAGGCTTGACACCATTGTCAGGGGTTCGCCGCGGCAGTGTGAAATGGGACTTGGCCTAGTTTGGCGTCGTGAGGAGGTGTGTTATCATGTCGACACAGCCTTGTCTAGTTCGGGACCTCGGTATGAGGTATGGGCAATCGATTTGCCCGACGTGAGACGTGAGACGTGCTCATCGTTATTCTTGGCTGTAGGTCAAGTATGGCATAGCATGCAGGTGAACCACTGGCATCCCCAGTGTACACTGTCGTACTACGCGCGCTTGGACGCTCACACTGCCCGAGTGCATTTCAGGCACCTTGAAGGGCGGAGGTTCTCCCGCTTGGCGACAAAGGCGCGTCTGCATGACGGTCGTGTCGCACCACACCTTGTCCTATCGTTTACCCAACCTGGTCTAACGAACAGCGACCCCCCCCGAGAACGTGTACGGTTTTACTCGCATCGCTACTACGGCTCGCTGCGGGCATCATAACTTTCAACGCGCGTTCGGTTCAGGCTGGCTGTGTCCACGGTGCGACCACGTCCATTGTTCTGCCTTGTTTTGGGTCGCGTCGTATTCGGGCAAGGAATTGGCATCCAGTCTTCTTCGTTTTCAATCGTGGCTGTACATATGATGAACGTCTGACGAGATCGTGGTGCCCCGAAGCCGTCCCGTCCGTCCTTTATCACCAGCGAGGGTGAGCAAGGCAGTGAGAGCTCGAGCCAATCCTGGACGTTGATATGGCGCGGTGGGTCTCCGGCGCTTGGATGATCGACATGTTCTCGGAAGACGTGCGTACACAGACGGGTTGATTGCTACGGGATATGCCCCAGGCCTCGAGCTCGCGTTGACAAGAGACTCGCCAACGTCGACTCGATAAAAAGTGTGCCAAATCGAGAATGCTTGCCAAAGTTACAAACGACATACAGCATAGTACATATTATGAATGACCTTGTTCTGGCGACCGGCACTTTAAGTTACAGGTGGTAGTCGACATCATGGGATCCGTGACCGGGTGGGAATCACGAGGATTGACTTGTGGAAGCGGATGGCTCCTGTCGGACGACCGACATTCCACACTCACATTGCCGCTGACACAAGAATAAGAAACGACACAGTGAATGTAAGGAGTGGACCCACCTGCGCTGGATTGGCCCATAGCTCCGTCACTTGATCGTCAAGCCGTGAGATGGCATGACGATTGTCGATGGCAAACTTAATCTATGTCACACCGGTTAGCGAGATCAAGCTCGGGTGTTGAAGCTATTCGTACATCAAGTTTATCATAGACGGCTTTTATCGAGGCGGTGCATACCGTAATCGTCTGAAGGTCCGCCTCCTGTAAGAAGAAGCGAGCAGTACTGTCTCTACGCGAAATGTTTGTGACAGCTTTTTCAAGCTTGCTGAGTTCTCTAACGGACGGTAAGCATGCATGTCCCTTCTTTGCTACGGCGACTCTAATTAACCTACCTTTGAAAGGGATAAAGTGCTCTTTTCATATCTCTGGACAGCACAGATCGCATCGCATATTGTGTAACCTCATCAAGCAACCATCCAGAGCACTCCATTACTTGGGTAATCGCATGGTGTGTGCCGCCCATTTCCTTAGAAACATCAAAGAGCAGATTCCGACCACAAAGAGCAGGGTACTGACCAGGATTAGTTTGGCTATACGCAAGGCTGTCCCAATTGTTCCCTGAAGGATGGGGATGTGAGCTATGTCTGCTATCTGATAGGCAAGTCCGAGAATTTTGATTGTAACCAAGAGTATATCCCGTCGACCATTCATACTACAACCCAAAAAGGTGCTCTCGGTAGGACTGTCAATGCTTGAAGTAGATGTCGACGGGGCTACGGACCAGGCAACCTCAGATTTAATTGTGGGGACCTGCTTGAAGTTCGACGCAACCCACCTGAAAGCTCTCTTGGCCTGGTTGTCCGACGACTCCTGTTACGCAGCTTTGTCCAGAGCTTTTTAGCTTCTCCTACATGTTTGGTGAGGGAACGGAGCAAGGTTTTAGTTGTTTCATGAAGCTGCAGCCTGCGATCAACCATTTCCTGCTGAATTCGAAGTGGTGTGCACCCCTGGCCGGAACTCTCCAAGTCTAAGCAATCGATGATCTCCCAAGCTGATTCACGGGTGTCTTGAAACGACAAGTGCGCGAGCCGTGGGGTGTCATGTCCTTCCAAAAGTCCGAAAGAAGCTCTTCTTCCCTTCTGGAACCGTCCGATTGGTCTTTAACTTCGTCCCACATCGTTGTAACAAGGACAATGTTACCGTCGCCACACAGGTCTTTGAATTCAGAAAGATTCCTTAGAGGGGTTCCCGCCGTCCTGTTGTCTGTGATGCGGTGGAGGTAAAGAAGACCAGACAATTTCATATTGTTCCGGTACCTGTGAATGTCGAGTCAGGCAAAGCTTGATGACACTTTCAGTTCTACTCACGTCTGCTCTAGCCAATTGGCTATGGTCCTTAGGATCTGAGCGTTAGAAAGTATGTCGTTGGGTCCGGGTGTATCCACCAAGACAACATTCCGACGGCCGTCAGGATGGAGACAGCGGACGGGTTGCACCGCTCGCGTCTGGGATACCAAGCCGCCGCTTACCATGAGCCCCATCCTCCCAGACGCCGTATTAATAAACTGTTAATACCTCAGTGTGGGGCGTAGGGTTTCGCACCAACAACGCACCGAACTCTTTCCCGTCCCTGTCCTCCCCATTACCCTGAGTGAATGCATGATAAGTCTGAGTCGTTTAAGGCGTAACTCCAGGGAAACATACGCAATTACTATGTCATCCTCGTCAAAGGAACTGTGGTGGTTGCTTGACTGGGCGTCGAGAACTGTAGCATTATCTGGAATGCAGGATATAAGGGGGTTCGGAGGGTGTTGGTGACTTGAGGATGCGACATGAGTTACTTGGAGCGGCGGGGAAGCGGTGGCAAGGCGAGGAGAAGAGTTAACTCTCGATCTACCCGTAGCCAACTTGGTTGTGGGTGTTTTAGCCTTTCCCGCAAGGTGGGTGGGGGGACAGTGCAAGGTTTTTGCTGCTATTGTTTCATGAAACGGCAATCCGCGATCAACCATTTCCTGCTGAATTTGAAGTGGTGTGCGCTTCCGGCCAGGTGCCCCCAAGTCTAAACAATTAATGATCTCCCAAGCTGATTCTTGGGTGCCTTGAAAACGGCGAGTGCGCGAACCGCGGCGTATCATATCCTTCCAGAAGACCGAGAGAAGGTGTTTTTCCCTCTTGGAACCAACTGATTGGTCTTCAACTTCGTCCCACATCGTTGTAACAAGGATTACGTTCTTCATGTTATTTTTGCCACACAGGTCTTTGAATACGGCAAGGTCCTTTACGGAGGCCCCCGCCATCCTGTTGTCTGAGATGCGGTGGAGATAAAGGAGACCAGACAGCTTGATATTGTTCTCGTATCTGCAAATATCAAGTCAAGTGAAGCCGGATCACACTCTCGGTTCTACTCACGTCTCCTTCAACCAATGAGTTATAATCCTTAGGATCTGAGCGTCGGAAAGATACGTGTCGTCGAATCCAGGCATGTCCACCAAAACAACATTCCGACGACCGTCAGGATGGAGACAGCGGACAGGTTGTACTGTTCGTGTCTGGGATATCAAGTCGTTGTTTATCACGATCTCCATCCTCCCAGCCGCCTTGTTGATGAACTGTGAACGCCTCAATATGGGGTGTAGCCTAAGACCCTCCCACCAATAACTCACTGTACTCTTGCCTGCCCTTGTGATCCCCATTACCCTAATGGAATGCACGGTGGGTCTGAGTTATACACAACATGACTGCGGGAAAACATACGCGATTACTATGTCATCCACGTCGATTGAACGATGACGATTGTTCGACTGGGCACCGCAAACTGCAGCATTATCTGGAACGCTGGATTCAGGGAGGTTCGGAGGATGTTGGTGGCTCGAGGACGTGACACGGGATGCGGCTGGGGACTCGGAAGTGATAGTAAGACAAGGAGAAATGTTTGGGGTCAAGCTTTCATCGGAAACCATACTCTGCCAGTGATTGCGAGAGCAGACAAAGGAAGATCACCTCGAGTGAGGGAAGCAAGCGACAAACTGTACACGCTCGCCGCCCCAAATGCGGTACATATAGAAACACGAGGTCGACTCGTGCTTGGCTTTCCAATATCATGTTCGCGATCCACCCCGCCTCGACGTTCTGATCAAGCAGAATGCTGGCATTTCAAACATCTCCGTTGATCTTGATGTCCTACTGGAGCGGCGCAACTTCCGTTGAAATGCTGCCAGCGTCGTATCCAGTGTGGGTACAACGACAACACTATGTACTATGTGGATGAACAGCCTATGATAACATTGATAAGGCTGGTTTCTTCCTCACCTTGTCTGGGAAATAGCCAATTCCCATCAACCCCATGCCCAACCGTTAAGCATCTGTTGCGAGCGGAGAATTGTACAGACGCGCGTTCTGCACGAAGTCTAGAACTTCCATGACGTCAGACACAAGTTCAAACACCGCTAAACTGTCGCCGTCGACGAGCCGCTTCAAGTGCCTTGTCTTCACTCGTCATCGCCACAGCTTCGATCAGCGGTGGTCTGGTTGAATTCCAAAGGTTGCTTACCATCGTTGGAGAGGCGGGATTGTCGGCGTGGAGCATTCCCAGTCGTCGTCAAGGTACCACCGTGCGTTTCCATGGAAGAAGGACGAACCAGAATGCGAGTTCGAGGACAGAGTCGACTCGCCTTCTCACACCCTCAGCTTGGCATGCGCACGCTCTGGTCGGTGATCGTGGGGTACGATGCCGCTGGCATGTTCACGACCCAACCTCCAAATGCAATGCGACTCGCTCTACTAGCTCTTCCCCATCGTCGTTCCTTTAGACAACCACTTTTATCTTTATCAAGGACGAACTGCTTGTCACCTCGACCTGTCTAACTCGGCCCAAGCCATTCCATACGCCTCTCGGGCGATACCATCGATGGGTGGCGATGATTCCAGGTGCACATGCGGCGGATTGAACGTTGATCGACTATCCAGGAATGGCCTCTTCGGTGCGCGCACTATCCAGGGCCGTACAAGCACTACCCAACGCCAAACGCCCACTGTCAAACGCACGCGCCCTTGGTCGGTTCCGAGCACGGGATAAGTACGACTCGGAAATGCAAGCACCCGTTGATTGCACGCCGTGGGTACGTGACGTCCCATTTTCATTTTCGAGCCAGTAGGCTTGACACCATTGTCAGGGGTTCGCAGATGGAACATGGCAGTGTTGAAATGGGACTTGGCCTGGTTTGGCGTTGTCAGGAGGTGTGTTATCATACATGACAAGTCGACACAGCCTTGTCTAGTTCGGGACCTCGGTATGAGGTATGGGCAATCGATTTGCCCGTGCAACCGACATGTGACGTGAGACGTGCTCATCGATATTCTTGGCTGTAGGTCAAGTATGGCATAGCGTGCAGGTGAACCACTGGCATTGCCACGGATTCCCGATGTGGCATCGTCGTTGTCCACCGTGCGCTTGGACGCTCACACTGCCCGAGTGCATTTCAGGCACCTTGAAGGGCGGAAGTTCTCCCGCCTTGGGACAGAGGCGCGTCTGCATGACGGTCGTGTCGCGTTGGGCGAACGATCGGACGAGATGTGGCCTGGTCTAGCGAACGGCGACCGGCCCCGAGAACGTGTACGGTTTTACTCGCATCGCTACTACATACGGCCCGCTGCGGGCATCATAACTTTCAACGCGCGTTTGGTTCAGGCTGGCTGTGTCCACGGTGTGACCAGACCCCACGTCCATTGTTCTGCCTTGTTTTGCGGGCAGGGAATTGGCATCCGGTCTTCTTCGTTTTCAATCGTGACTGTACGATGAACGTCTGACGAGATCGTGGTGCCCGAAGCCATCGGCAGTAAGGGTGGTGACAAATGGGACCTGGCTATGGTGCAACCAAGTATCTGAGCAGGTGGGTACTGGTTCATCGACCATGATTTCAGTCTCTTACCGTTCCTACCGTGGACAGATCCTCGCGACGAGTGGGCTGCTAGTGACGTCGTTCAGGGTCGGGCAGATTACGGAGGTACACCGCAGGGTGCGTGATCGACTACGAACTGTGCCTATGGTCGTCAGGTCGAGCGTACACTTGGGCGCGCTTTCCGATGCCTGCGGTGTAAGTCCATGCTGGCCGCTCATATCCCTTTTGGCTGACATACACATCAAAGTTTGTGTCCTGGCTGCCTCCGCACGCTCTATCCCGGTATCCAACGCGATACTCGACGCTGCGTTTGCAGGCGAGGAGCCGCCTCTTGCCGTCAACTTGGTGCATCCCTGGCCGGTCTCCTGGTCGTCTCTGGTACAGTCCATTGGCGAGAAGCTTTATGAAAAGCACCTGATGTCAACCGTCCTTCCATCATTGATACCACTCAGTCAATCATCAGCAAACTGACTCACTACTGGACAATGATGGGTCATGCGATTGAATGCGCGCGCGGTGGATGCGACCCAACATGAGTCGCGCGGTACGTTTTCCCATTAGAAACATCTTTTTTAGAGAGAAGATGTCCGACCCGTGACCTCGCCGTCTGTTACCGACGACATATCTGTGTTTATCGTCGTCTTTTATCTTTGTTTTGATTTCCTCTGACGATGACGGACGGACAGTCTGCTGTTAAATTACTTCGGAAGACGTGCTTGCCAAAGTTATATACATACAGCCAGCATAGTACATATTACGAGCATAGTAACATTGACCTAACTCCTAGTTTACACGTGGTAGCCGAAGTCGTGGTGACCAGGAGCCTAGTAATCACGAGGATTGACTCGGTGAATCGGATGGCAGTCCATTTTCCCGTGCTTCCCCATGTGGAACGGCTGGCGTTCCGCATTCACACTTACGCTGTCGCAAAAATCAGAAACAACACAGTGAATCTAGGGAGTGGGCTCACCAGTGCTGTATTTTCCGATAACGCCATCAATTGACCTTCAAGCTGCGCGATAGCTTGACGATTGTCCATGGTAGGCTTACTTGTGGAAGCGGATGGCTGTCCATTTCCCGATACTTCTCCATGTGAAACGTTCAACATCCCGTATTCACGCTCCCGCTGACGTAAATATCAGAAAAGCGTTCCAGTAATCCTAGGAGGTTGGCTCACCGATGATGCACTCGTCAATAGTTCTGTCAATTGATCTTCAAGCCGTGTGATAGCCTGACGATTGTCCAAGGCAAGCTTAATCTATTTCACGCCATTAGCGAGATCAAGCCGAATATTGAAGATAGTCGTACTTCAAGCTTATCGTAGATGATTTTAATCGAGGCGATGCATGCCGTGATCGTCTGAATGTCCGCGTCGTGCAAGAAGAAGCGAGCACTATGACTTCTACTCAAAATCTTCGTTACAACGTTTCGGAGATTGTTGAGCTCCCTAAGGTAACGGTAAGCATGCATGTCCCTTTGCTACGGCGACTCAAGGTAACCTACCTTTGAAACGAATTCAGTGCTCTTTTCATATCTCTGGACAGCTCAGATCGCATCGCATATTGTGTGATCTCATCGAGCAGCCACGCGGTGCTCTCTATCACTTGGATGACCGCATGGTGCATACCGCCCATTTCCTTAAAAACCTCTAAGAGCAGTTTCCGACCGCAGATGGCAGGGCACTGACCTGGCTTAGTTGGGCTATGCGCAAGGCTGTCCCGATTATACCCCGAAGTATAGGGACTTTAGCTACGTCGGCCATCTGATGGGCAAGCCCGAGAACTCTGATCGCAGCCAAGAGTGTATCCTGTCGACCATACGCACTACAACCTGAAATGGCGCTCTCGACTAGACTGCACGGGGGTGTAGAGTTACGAGAGGCGATGCTTGCGATTGTGGAGGACCTGATTGGGAATGGACGCAAGCTGAGCGGAGGTTCTCTTGGGGTGGCTTTCCAACGAGACTTGTTACGCAGCTTTGTGAAGAATTTTTTAACTTTTGCGAGCTGGGTGAAGCAACGGTGCAAGTATTTTGCTGCCGTATTACCCTCTCCTGCACGCTGGTTGAGGGAACAGTGCAAGGTTTTCGCTGCTATGTTTTCAGGCCTTCTCGGGGTGGTCTTCCGACGAAACTTGTTGCGTAGCTTTGCCGAGAAATTTTTGGCTTCTCCCACACGCTGGGTGAAGGATCTGTGCAAAGTTTTTGCGGCCATTGTTTCATCAAGAGGCAACCTGCGATCAACCATCTCCCGCTGGATTTGAAGGGGTGTACGCCTCTGGCCGGATCTCTCCAAGTCTAGACAATCAATGATCTCCCAAGCTGATTCACGGGTGCCTTGAAAACGACAAGTGCGCGAGCCGTGACGTATCATATCCTTCCAGAAGACCGAGAGGAGGTGTTTCTCCCTCTCGGAACCAACTGCTTGGTCTTCAACATCCCACATCGTTGTAACAAGAACAATATTCTTCATGTTATTTTCGCCGCACACGTCTTTGAACACGGAAAGATGCCTTAGCGGGGTTCCTGCCATCCTGTTGTCTGAGATACGGTGGAGGTAAAGAAGACCAGACAACTTGATATTATCCCGGTACCTGTAAATATTGAGTCGAACAGAGCTTGACCACACTCAGTTCTACTCACGTCTCCTTCAGCCAATGGGCTACAATTTTAAAAATCTGAGCGTCGGAAAGATATGTGTCGTCGAATCCGGGTGTATCCACCAAAACGACGCTCCGACGACCGTCAGGATGGAGACAGCGGACAGGTTTCACCGCTCGTGTCTGGGATGTCAAGTCGTTGGTCACCACGATTTCCATTCTCCCAGCCGCCTTGTTGATAAACTGTGAACCGTTGCCTCAGCATGGGGTGTAGCCCGAGAGTTTCCCACTGATAACTCACTGTACTCTTGCCTGCCCTTGTGACCCCCATTACTCTAATGGAATGCAGGATAAGTCTGAGTCATATAAAGCGTAACTGCAGGATAACGTACGCGATTACTATGTCATCCACGTCGATGGGACGATGGAGATTGCTTGACTGGGCACCACAAACTGCAGCGTTATCTGGAACGCTGGATGCAGCGGGGTTCGGAGGATGTTGGTGACTCGCGGACGCGACGCTTGATGCTGGGAGCGGCAGGGAAACGATGGTAAGGCGAGGAGAAACGTTCTGGGTCAAGGTTTGGTTGGAAACCATACTCTGGCTGGTCATTACAAGAGCGGTAGAAGACTCAAGGAGGTGTATCTCTAGTGAGGGAAGCAAGCGACAAACTGTGCACCCTTGTTGCCCCAAAATGCAGTACATACAGAAACATGAGGTCAACTCATGCCAGCTCCACTGAGCGCCCGAATTGGTGCTCAAGCGCTCACAGCCGAGGGAACCCTAACGTGACGTCCGGCCAATGGGAGCGCGCACAGCGCAAGGATTCTTGATTTGGTACCTTTATCGAGTCGACGTTGGTTGTCAATGCAAGCCCGAGGCCTGCGACAATGTGCCATCAACCCGTCTGCGCCCTCACGCCACCCAAAAATATGAATATGCCAACCATACAGCAATGAGCTTGTTCTGGTGACCAGCACTTTAAGTTACAGATGGTAGTGGAAGCCACAGGATCCGACCGCCATCGGAAACCATCTTGCAGAGTGCCATCGTTTCGGGGTCTTTTCGCCTGCGATTGAGATGAGTAAAGAGCGAGAGGGGTGTGGTACACGCACCAAGGGTGGAGTAGTCGGGTGGAAGTGACGCGCCTCCGACAGGAGCTAAGATCAAAAACTGAAAAAACGCGCATTACGGGACCCCCTGGTATGGGTGTGGAAATGACCACGAGAACTGACTCGTGGAGGTGGACGGCTGTCGATTTTCCTGTGCTTCTCCAGCGGAACGAACGACATCCTACATTTACACTGCCGCTACAGTAAAATCAGAAACGTCCTAGCGAATCTAGGGAGTGGGCGCACTAGTGCTGGATTTTCCCAGAGCGCCGTCACTTGATCTTCAAGCCGTGCGATAGCCTGACGATCGTCCACGGAAAGCCTAGCCTATTTCACACCATTAGCGAAATCTAATCCAGGCAGTGAAGATGATCGTACTTCAATCGTATTGCAGACAACTTTTATTGAGGCGGTGCATACCGTGATCGCCTGAACGTCCGCGTCGTGCAAGAGGAAACGAGCAACACTGCCTCTACGTGAAATCTGTGCCACAACGTTTTCAAGATTGTTGAGATCCCTGAAGTGACAGTAAGCATGCCAACCCTTACTGGCTACTGCAACTCAGTGTAACTTACCCTTGAAAGGAACCCAGTGTTCTTTTTATCTCGCTAGGCAGCTCAGATTGCACCGCATATTTTGTGATCACATCGAACAGCCATCCAGTTCTCTCTATCACTTGGATGATCGCATGATGTGTACCACCCATTTCCTTAGAACCTTAAGAGCAGTTTTTCACTGTCAAGAATGGGGTACTGACCTTGATTAGTTGGACTATGCGCAGGGCCGTCCCGCTTGTCCTTTCAAGTATGGAGATATCGAATATGTCAGCGTCTTGACGGGCAATCCTGAGAACTTTATTCGCGGTCGAGAGTATATTCTGTCGATCATTTGTACTACAACCTGAAAATGTGTTCTCAGATGGACTGGACAACGGTATAGGAGTGCGAGCGGCAAATCTTGAAGTAGATGTCGACGAAGCTGCACGCCAGTCAGCCTCAGAGATACATGATCTAGTGGAGGACCTACCTGTGAATGGACGCAACCGAAGACCAACCGAAGGCTCTCTTGGGATGGTTACCCGACGGACCATATTACGTAGCTTTGTCCAGAACGTTTTGGCTTCTCCTGCAAGGTGGGTGGGGGGACAGTGCAAGGTCTTTGCTGCTAATGTTTCATGAAATGGCAATCCGCGATCGACCATTTCCTGCTGAATTTGAAGTGGTATGCGCCTCTGGCCAGGTCTCTCCAAGTCTAGACAATCAATGATCTCCCAAGCTGATTCACGGGTGCCTTGAAAACGACAAGTGCGCGAGCCGAGGCGTATCATATCCTTCCAAAAGACTGAGAGAAGGTTTTCTTCCCTCTCGGAACCAACCGATAGGTCTTCAACTTCGTCCCACATCGTTGTAACAAGGACGACGTTCTTCATGTTGACTTTGCCACAAAGGTCTTTGAATACGGCAAGGTCCCTTCGAGAGGCTCCCGCCACCCTGTTATCCGAGATGCGGTGGAGGTAAAGAAGACCGGACAGCATGATATTGTTCCGGTATCTGTGAATGCTGGGTCAATGCGAAGCTCGACCACGCTCTCAGTTCTACTCACGTCTCGTTCAGCCAATGAGCTATGATCTTTAGGATCTGATCGTTAGAAAGATGTGTGTCGTCAAATCCGGGTGTATCCACCAAAACAACATTCCGACGACCGTCGGGATGGAGACACCGGACAGGCTGTACCGTTCGTGTCTGGGACACCAGGTCGTTGCTTATGACGATCTCCATCCTCCCAACAGCCCTGTTAATGAACTGTAGATACCTTAGTGTGAGGTTGTGGAGTCTCGCACCGATAACTTACTGAACTCTTGCCTGCCCTTGTGATTCCCATTACACTATTGGAACGCAGGATAAGCCTGGATCGTATAATGCATAACTTAGGAAAACATACGCGATTACTATGTCATCCTTGTATATGGGTTGGCGATGATTGTTTGACTGGGCCCCACGAACTGCAGTCGGAATACCGGACGTAGGGGTTTTGGGAGGATTTTGGTGGCTTGAGGACGCGAAATGAGATGCTGGGAGCGGGGGGGCAGCGCTGATAATGCGAGGAAAAATGTTCCCCCATCCACCCGTCTTCGGGATTGTGGATGTAAAGTTGACAACGTGTTTCGAGGAGGTCAAGCTTTGGTCTGAAACCATACTCTGGTTGCTGGAACAGACGAAGGAGTACCTCGAGTGAGGCAAGCGAGCGACGAACTGTGCACCCTCGCTGTCCCATATGCAGTGCAGAAACACGAGGTTAACTCGTGCTCGGTTTTCCATATTATGATGCTCGCGATCCAGCCATTTGGATAGTTGATCGCTGGATTTCACACATCTCGTTGTCCCGGAGCAGTGTGACTTACCAATGTACTGTGTCCGAGAGTTATTTCTGGTTTCTACGTCACCCTGGATTAGGTCGTATACACATCAAGTCACTAATTCCTGGCAGTACATACATGCTTGATCGCAGCTCGGAAGTGGTTGGACCAATGGACACACAAGGTGGAGGCTGAGAGATGGACAATATGGATGTGGATGAACATGACGGATACAGAAAACTTCCATGACACGGGGAAAAAGCGATACCAAGTGTAGTCTCGAACCAAACGTTCTAGAAAGCTCCGGCGAGGATACTGTTCAAGTTCAAACACCGCTAAACCGTCGTTGGTCCTGGCAGTGAGGAGCTTGCTTTCACAAAACTAGACCAGCCCGTTTCTACACTCCGAGTCAGCAGTGCATTTCAGGCAAACCTGTCTCGCTTGGTGAGGAAGGTGTATCTGGATTACCGTCATACTACACCAGGTCTTGTCATGTCGTTCACCCAACCTGGTCTAGTAGCGAACAACGACCTGCTCCTTGAGAATATTTCACTCGCACAGGTCTGCCTCACTTGCCTGCACGGTGATCTCCGTGGTTGGCTCAATCAGATGCTCCGTCGCACAGCCTGTTGTCCACGTTCCTCAAGAACCGCATCCTCCAGGGCTTCCCCACACGAGGCGGTTCGAGAAGCAGTGTCTGGAATTGGCCGGAACGTCGTCTTCGAGAACCCCACGCTTGGGCAGGTAGCAAGCCATCTAATTCGATACATGGTCGGCGCAGAGGCCTGTCCCACCATGGTTGCCATACACTCTAACTTGGGTAGGTGGTGGGGATGTGGTGCTGGGAAGGTGCTATCGTCGTCACGTCGTGTTGTCGACCAACTCAACCCAAGGGGGTCGCATCTGCGTGCGTCCTTGTTGAGCCACGAGGACGTCTTCGTCGTGTACGCGTTCAACCGGCCCTC
>JBBPRQ010000658.1:0-18140 GCA_038093095.1 Boletus insuetus | reverse complement strand
CCAGTGGCCTTGTATGGCACAACAGATGCAGAATATATCCGTGCTGCCCCTGGAGGTCCGTGGTTACTGACCTGGCCGACATTCTGGCTGACCGTCGGTTAGGCACTGGTGCTTTCAAGTTGGCAGCCAATTATGCTCCTGGTGTCGTGGCCCAGAAGACTGCTGCGAAAGTAGGCTATGTTCAAAATCTCTGGCTTCACGGGCCCGAGCACTGGTTGACTGAGGTTGGCACCATGAATACGTTTGTCGTGTTCAAGGGGGAGGATGGTGGTAAGTCACTGAACGTATCTTTTTCTGAACGAACGTTGCATGAACATGACGCTTTGTAGTGACGGAGCTCGTCACGCCTCCCCTCGACGGTATGATCCTTCCTGGTGTGACTCGTGATTCACTACTCGCCCTTGCACGGCGACACGCTTCTGGGGGCAAGCAACTGCAGGGACTCCCCAGCCTACTCAAGGTGTCAGAACGACCAGTAAACATGGGAGAGATCATTGCTGCGTCTCAGGCTGGACGGCTCGTTGAGCTCTTTGGCGCGGGTACGGCAGCTGTTGTGAGTCCGGTGAACAAGATTGGATACCTGGGTAGCGATGTCATTATTCCTACTGGTGAAGATGGAATGGGACCGGTTTCGAGGCCCCTTTGGAAAGAACTTGTGGGGATCCAAACGGGGGAGATTGCGAGCGAGTGGAACTTTGTTGTCTAGAGTACTATGTCATCTAGTCTACTAGGGGGTAATCTTATACAATGGCTTAGTCATCATTTTTGGTGGAGTGTTTTGGACGGCATTCGAGCTCGATTTCAGCGATGCTCTTCGACTCGTCCACCGCACAGCACCTCAAACCCTGGCTCACTCGAACACTCGCCCCAATGTCCGTCTCTCGTCCCTCGCCTTTCCCCAGCTGACCATCCCACAGATGCGACGCCGAACCAGCGGCACTCGCTGAGTATGTCCTCGCTCTCCTCAAGCACAACCTCCCAGAGGCGGAGATGCGCAAAGAACTCACAACTCAGCTCGAAGAGTTTCTCGAGAAAGGTATGGCCTTTTCCAGTCGTCTTTCTATCCCCCACTCACCTCATTCCGCCTCAGAGAGCCCTTCATTTATAGATACATTATTCACCGTCCTAAGAACAAAATCATATCTTCCCTATACCACCTCTCCGCCTCCATCACAGCCTTCCCCTTCGAATCCTCAACTTACTGACGCCGGCATCCCAATACCTCTCGATGGCTTGCTACCTAACAACAACTCTGCTCCCGAGCGAGGCCAAAAACGCACCCATGCGGACGACGACCGTGATGCACTCCACCCCGCTAAAGGTCCTCGCTTAACTGCCGACGGCCAGTTTTCTCGCTACTCAACCGGACGCGACGCTCGTTCAACCGGACAGTGGGGACCGAGGGCCGACCGGCAGGGTCCGGCGAATGGAACGGTTCCGACCGTCAACGGTCAGCGGATCCAGACATATCAGCCACCAGACCAGCGGAAAGGCACATGTCGGGACTACCACAGTGCGTATCCTTCTTTTGCCCAGTCTCCTTTCCACCCAACGCCACTATGCAGACAACGGTTACTGTGCCAGGGGTGCTCTTTGCAAATACAGTCACGGCGATGATGCGTTTGTTCCGTCGCAACTGTTTGCAATGGGCGTCACAGGTCCTCAAATGCCCTTTCTGCCCATGTTTGCCAGTGGCCCGATGCCGTTTGGTGTGGTTCCACCTACCGCTGCTTACGATCCTCACGAAGCACGTATGGACATGCGACCCAGTGCGAACATGATGGGCATCAACGGAAGAGCTCTCCCGCCTCGTCCTCCCCTGCTATCCCGCGCCCAGGATAGTACATCGACCGCCCGTGCTTCAGGCGAACTCCCTGTGGTTCAAGATTTGACACCTCCAGTTCCCGAAGGCCCTACAAGTTCGCAACCGCAGCAAGACAGTGCAACATGGATTCAGAGTACACCACTACCTCAACAACCGCAGCCCATGGACGTTGATATCGTTGCTCCATCGCAGAATGTTCGTGCCGGTTCCGGAGGTGCCCGGGGTGGGTTTAGAGGCGGAGGTAGAGGAACATTTCCTGGCGACGCACAGTCATTCCGCCCAGAGCGTCGGAACGATAAAACACTCGTCGTGGAGAAGATACCGGAGGACAAACTTTCTCTCGACGCCGTAAACAGCTGGTTCAAGCGCTTCGGCACCGTCACAAACGTCGCCATTGATGCCCGCACCGCAAAAGCGTTGGTCAGCTTTGCGGACCACAGCGAAGCGCACGCTGCATGGAAATCAGAGGACGCTGTTTTCGGTAATCGTTTTGTCAAGGTGTTCTGGCACAGACCGATGGAGGGGCATGGTCAAAAGGGTGCACGCATGTTGGCTGCTTCTGCGCCGTTAGTCGCAAATATCGCTGCACGGAGTGCGACACCTACCACTTCTCCAGCAGGAGGTGCTACTACCACAACTACTCGCAAACCGGCTGGGACTTCCAGTACTGCTGCCGAACTTGCCGCAAAGCAAAAACTTTTGGAAGAACAGATAGCAGAACAGAGATCACTCATGGGATCGTTAGCAACAGCTTTTGGAGAAGAAAAGAAAACTATCATGGCTCGCCTAAGAAAACTTGGTGAGGAGATGAAGCCCTCCTCGCCCCCGGCTTCGACATCTGGGGAGGCTTCCACATCTACTTTACAACGACCTCCAAGTTCTGCTCAGCATCTCAACCAGCAAGATAAGGAAAGAGAAAAGCTTGACAAGGAACTGGACCTTCACGCCGTCACGGGTGACGAGTCTACTGCAGAGCTACAAGCCAAGCTTGCAAAACTCAAAGAAGAGGTGTGTGTATGCTTTCGCTTCATGCGACAGGTTCTCAGAACGCTACAAGGCTGCAAGTCTGGGCATTCCCGAAGGAGGGGACCATGCTTACGGTGGCGGATCATATCGTCCGTATAGGGGGCGGGGCCGCGGAGCACGAGGCGCATTCTTTCGGGGTGCTGGGAGAGGTCCGCCCCGTGGTAGCATGAAGCTTGATAACAGACCCAAAAAATTGCTTGTCAAGGGGATACGGGAAGATGCTATTCCAGCCTTGCGAGAATGGTTTGAGGTACGAATGGTTCTCTAGCTGTCCCACCGACGACGCATTCATGTACTTTCTTGTTCCCCAGTCTTTGGGTCCCATCGATTCAGTAGACTCTGTCAGAGAAGATGAGGTGCTTGTTGGCTTCCGGACAAGAGCAGCTGCTGAACAAGTTCGTACTTCTCAATCTGTCATACTTTTGAAATACTGATGGACTATCTAGGCGCTCGCCAAGGGCAATGACATCCCATCGATAGGCATGGTCCAGATATCGTGGCACACGACGCAACAATCATTTGCAAGCTCTCACACCCCCGCTGTTTCATCGTCTTTTGGACACGACGCCAAGGAGAACGAGTCAGAAGATGTGCACCCTTCTTCACCCAAACAAGATTATCCACCAACGCGTCGCCAGGAAGAAGAGATTGTTGCGAGTGGGTGGGGTGACGGCCGGGATGAAGACGACATGGGCTTCTGATGATAGGTAGAATGCAGCGATGGTTCCGCACTTGCTCTCTTGTTCTTTTTCGTTTGTACCTGCACATCTCAGGGCTTGCATGACAATAACCACGGAAGTGAGCTGGTCATAAGTCATCAGCCAACCATCCTTTGTGCGTCCTATACTATTGGGAAATCACTTCGAGGCAGAAAGTCAAAAATCCATTTCTGTCCCGTTGGGGTAGTGCAGTCACTATGATCTGTACATTTATTCGTGATTGTCTGACGTGGACTCCTCAACACCCTTTGGACAGCCACTGGACGTGTCTTGTAGACAGATTCATATTTCTAGTATCTCGTTTATTCGGAAGCGCAATGATACACCATTCCCTTATGTTACATAATACGGCGCTGGTGGATGTGTGGAGACGGCAAAGACGCCTTGAATGAAGTTTTGGACGATGATGAGGTTCAGTGCTGTCAACCAAACATGGCAAAGCAACAGCGACTCAACCTCACGCTCAACCACATCAACGACCATTCAAGGCGTCTTTGCCGTCTCCACACCCGAACATCGATCGCAGATAACCTGGCGAGGAAGGTGGGGGGAGGGGGAGTTGGCGGTAACCGTCGCTGGTAGAATAGGACGATAGCCTTGATTGTGTACTGGCTGCAACTGCTCTTTCCGAAACCCTGAAACCTGCGAATCTTGACCCTTTTGCAGCTGCGTCGCCTTTCAGTTCGATATTCTTCAATGGAAAGACTGGAGGCTACCGTCGTTTGGCCGGTCAACGAGGTAGCAGACGGTGCCCGGGAAGGCAGATAGGGGGAAGTGATGGAAGGTAGGGACACCGAATCGGCGAGATTGCTGGAGCGTTCGTCGATTTGTAACGAGAAAGAAGAGAGATTGGATGAGGTTGTGGCAGAAGTCGCGCCTTGCTGCTCGGTCGTCTGGACAGAATCCGCACAATGCTGGGAAAACAATTGCTCGAAGTCCAGCCAACTCTGCACAACGGTTGTACCGCTCGATGAACGATGTGATGTGTGAAGCTATATACGATGAGTGGCGAGCAAGCGATGGGAATGATCTTCATCTTCCTCCCATTGGTCGGAACAGGTAGGGTCAGAAATAACTGGTGAAGACGAGGAAATCATGGGACTAGAGCTCCCGACAGTGGAAGCTGTCGTCGGACTGGCAGGCTCCGCGGAAATCGAACCGCCGGGCCTTCTGGCGGTTTCAACTCGATGCTTCGGGGATGCATTATCGAAGGGCCCACGCAAATCTTCCTTCGCTGACTTGACCTGTCGAACAAAAAGGCCCTCGTGAAGGTCGCCGTGTAGCACCGCTGCGCAACGTGCTTTAAGCGACCGTCCATCCGCCACGAGGGTGGTATGGGGCTATGGTGAGATAAGTTCGTCAGACCGCCCGGTAATGCAGTTGTACATACCAACGACTTTGCCCTTGGAACACCAGCGTTCCTCAGGCTCTGCGTGCAACGCTTGGCGACCCGCCCAGCAGGTGAAAGGGATGAATGAGCGGCATCATCAACAGAGGCGACTTTGTTCTTGATCATATCGAATGACGGATAGAGGTGAGGGACAGTAGGGGCAAGTTGCAACGACGGCGGAGGGCAGGGGGGACGTGCAGCGTATGTTTCTAGAGGGAAGAGGCCAGGGCGGTGGACCAGGTATTTATATGCTAGCGGGGGTCGCTGTTGGAATGCTGCTACGTCAGTGTGCGAGTTCAAGGTGATGTCATAATACAAGTACATGCAATATGTACGTTAAATAAGGCTGACATTGTGTTTGTCTACTACACAAGATGATACAGGGAATCGTCAGTGCGAGTAAGTCATCGTCCTATTATGCATTTATGGCACAGATCGAGTAAAATAATCGTCCATAAGATAGTCGTTGTTTTATCGCGAACAGCGTCCTACATTGCGGATACTCTGTGAATAGTCCACGCGGTCACGGTCCAGGGAATCCTATCAACCATCATTGTTGTCCGTCGTACGAACAGGGTGGGGGAGTCGAGTCATAATGAGCGCTGTGAATCACCTGGGTCGTAGGTCGCTCTGGTGAGCGAGCCCACCCTCATCGGGACTAATCGACTCCGGTGAGTCACACATGGGCTTGTCAAAGAACTTGCCCATGCTCAGTTCGAGTGGATGCAGTGCAGACTGAGGCGAGACCGCGCGGGTGCTATGCTCGCGGGATGACTGCGGACCGTCCATCCTACCGCCGCTGGTCGAGAGAAAGGAAGGTGGTGCTTCAAGACCCCTCTCGTGCACCTTGATGCCACCCATGGATGGCCCTGATTCCTCAAAGGGTCGAGGAAGCCAAAAGTCCTGTAGTGTCGACAAGCGACCGTGTTTGCGGCCCGGGGTCGCTGTGGATGCTAGTGCGACTTCCGCAAACGAATTGGCAGAATCAGAGCGTCCACGTTCCTGGTCCTCCAGGTCGTCGACCTTGGACGAGGAACTGCTCTGCAGTATTCGTGGTCCGTCTTCGGAAGGGTTCCTGGGACAGAAGTGCCGCCGAATAGAGTGGAATGAACCAGTGACGTCCACCGCTGGGGGATAATGAAATGCTGAAATCGTCTCCTCCACAAGGGATTCTCGTTCCCGGTCAGGAGACATGATGAGAAGAGGTGTGAATTCCCTGTCCTGTTGTGTCCGCTGGCGTGGACGTACTCTCCTACGTGATTGTGAATGCCCACCGTCTGCGTCGTGAGAAATGCGATCATGGCCTGTGACATGCGTGTGCGGTAAATCATAGCTGTGTTTCCGTTTACGTGGTCCGGAAAGGATAACACCATGCTGCCCCGCGAGCGCCCGGTGTTGATATATGTCCCCCGTCTCTACAGGATGATTGACCGGAGAGGATGATGGTGCCAGCACCACGAGTTGGGGAGAACCATCCGAGCCAGGAAGACGTTCACAGTCGGGAGGTGGATGACTGGATAGACTATGGATCGACGTTTGGGAAGACTCGGCGAGCTGATGGTTTTGGGGATGAAAATCGAACCCCATTCGTCCGCAGGAAGAGTCAGGATGACAACAAGGAACTGCGTCGTCATCGATATCCATTGACATCGATCCTGATTCTCTCTAAAGAATGCAAGGATGGATCGTTATGAGGACACTGAGACCATGCCAACAATGTGAAGAAAAACTCACGGGACTATCGAGATTCATTGAAGGCTAGGCTCCAAGTAAATCTGCGAGAGGGGGTATGAGGGTGATAATTTGATGGTAACATTCATCCCTTTTATGAGGTACCTCGCTCTCTGAAGCGCCTGAAGATGGAGACCCGAGTAACTGTCCTGCCAGGCATTAGAGTCAATTCACGTCGTCACCACGCGAGTTGGAGACAAAAAACAAGGTGTTGGACGGAGAGAGATTATTTAACCCATGGACCCACAGGGACCCACAGCGCAACCCTGCTCGACCTGAATACAATAAAGATGAAGATGGCGCGGTCAGTTTCACCTGGATTTTTTGATAGTAATTGCGAAGGAAACCATGGGCTGCCGTTGTTATCTTTTGTCTTTGGAACTCCTTGTCTTCTGAGCTGAAGACCGTGACAACCCGGTAAATGTGGGGTGAGAACAAGTTACCTCAGTGTTTACATACTATCGCGGCTTTAGCAGGCCCGTTCAACCGTCGGCTCTGCTGAGAAGATCACTTGACGTCTTATCTCGACTGCCCGTTGGACCGTCGTCTCAGGCTGCGTCCAAGCTGAGAGAGGCGGAGGCAAGGGTTCCCGACGTGCCAGATGGGTAGGAAAGGTTTAAAAGTGACTCAAAGGCTACATCAGGATTGGTTTTTAAATTGCTTGGCTAGGGCACGCAGACCAAGTAAGTTCAACTTGGAGACGCAATTGATCAGGCTGTGCAAGTCTTGAAGATTGTTTATAGCAGGTATTGATGCACATGGATTGGACGACATGCCAGTGATGGTGCGCTGGGCTAAAGATACCACCCCCCCGCAAATTGCTAACATGCAAGCTTGCCTATATCAGTTCGCTGCGTGTGTGATCAGTCAGGTACGTACTCGTGTCATTCACAGCGGCGGGAATGCCACCCGACCCCTCTCACACGATGTTTATCAGCTAATATTTGGAGAGGTCCGTGTATCTTCGCCGTCAGGTCTTCTAGTCAAGGAAACCGTAGTCACTTCACAGGGGTCATTGATTTGAATCATTCATCGATGGCCCGGCTGCACGAGCCCGCTTCACTGACTATTTTTCGCGCAACTCCAGCACAAGTACTTGAGTCTCGCCGGAGGACCTGGCCCGAGTGGGGAGGTGTACTCACCGAGGAACAATATCTAGACCGCGATAACCAAATGGATGCTATGGAACATGCCACCGACTCCAAGATGATCACCTGGTAAACAGTAATCTGATTAATACGGCGATTCGTCTTGATCATGATGGTTGATATGATACAGGGTATTAGCGCCAAGAGATAATCCCAATACTCTTGACTTTGCGAGTGCTTGTGAAACGTTGGTATCACTGGCCGTCTGACATGATCAGGTGGGCTGATCTCATCCACGTATCTAGGTACAAGCGAAAGGGACTGGTTCGATACAGCGGATCAAGAGAAGTGCGGGAAGCCACTTGCTATAGTGTGGCCTGTGTGTTCACCCCACCCCACAAGCGAGGGAAGGGATATGCGTCCCATATGTTGCGCTTGTTGCACTGGGTCACCTCAAGACGAACATCCGAGCCCGGCCCACTGGCCCATTTCCCAGCAGAGTGGGGTGTTCCGCCTCCCGAGGTTGAAGAAGTCGAGAACGGTTTGTTTTCCATCCTCTACAGTGCGGTAGGCGACAGCTTCTATTGGGAGACCGGCCCTGGTGTCGAGAAATCTGGCGGATGGGAGACAAGGGACCCCATGTCGACCATCTGGGAGGTCCCTGAGCAGGGAGAAGTTGAACAGGGCGAGACAGACAACGAATGGACGGGGATCAAGTATGAAGACCTGGATGCTTTCTGGGCGAAAGACGCCCAGCTCATCCGGCGCATGATGGAGAATTTACCTCTGTCAAGCCCAGATTATCACACAGGAAGACCGACTGCATTTGTGACATACCTTCCTGACAGAGGCGTCGGGTCTTTCCACATCTTCCGATCCATGTTCGCCGTCGACGGTATTGTGTCCATGGATCTTTGGGGTATAGAAAAGAAGGGGAGTTGCACGGACCAGCCAATCTATGCTACATGGACAGTTGATACGAAGCCACTTCCCCCGGTGCTCGTCATCACAAGACTGAACGCAACTGAAGCAGATTTTCCGGCCCTTGTAAAGAGAATCCAGGAAATTGCTAGGAGGAACAGAATCAGGAAAATGGAAGCATGGAATGTACCCCCGTATCTTCTGGAAGCAGCAGCAGGGACAGGAGGGAAGACTTTTGCAAGGCAAAAACGCCTGCCTGCATTAAAGTGGTATGGAGAGGGCGAAACCGCGGAGGTAGAATGGGTTTTCAACGAGAAGTATGTTTACTGTCGTATCTGCAAATGTGAGGTGACACGGTCCCTAGATTTTGTTGGTGCTGATGGGCGTAGTACTTCCGGGTCATGGTTTACAACGTTCCCAGCCCGAGTGTCCCACTTGCACAGTATCAACACAGTCGCAGTTCTGCACTACAAGAGACGAATAGGCATTACTATGACACAGCCCATTTTTCCTATTTACAGATGAGTTGCTATTCATGCTGTTGAGATGTAAGCAAGGTTATCTCCGAGTCGAATGAAGTGTCGTGAGATGAAACCATCTGGTTCAGATGCATCATGTGTCTGATGGTTACCAGTACCAGGGACTTGTGAGTATTTTTGACCTGGTTACAGTGTCTTGAATCGTGATCTTACTGAAATGACTAAAAAGTGGTGACTCCATCACACTTTTGTTATCGCCAACGGGTCTGTATGATTGAATGTTCCACTCTGGAGGGGCTAAAAGGCTTTCATTTTAAAGGCCTTTCGGAGGGCGAGTTGCGCAACTTTGCAGATCCTCGACACAATAATCGGGACATAATCTTTGTGCTATTATCACCACACAAATCATCAGTATACCTTCCCGCACGCTATCGGGCATCACAACCGGTGCACTAGTGTCACTAACGTCTCCACTACTGAACTATTGTCAGAGGCCAAACCTCGCATATTGGGATGATTATTAACCGCAAAAGATACATCTACTGTAAGAAGTGCTACTGACGTGGGATTCACAAGTGGTCATGCTCCACCGGGCCGTACGACGATGGGAACGAAATATCAAGTCTGCCCCTCGCAAACGATAAAGACTCGTGTGCAGAATCGGTATGCGATCATTACCTCTCATTTTCAGGTCCCCCTTCTTCGCCCGAGATGACTGCAGAGCTTGCCTTCCTCACATTATTTCGCGCTACCCCAGCACAAGTGCATGAATCACGAAAGCGAACGTGGCCTCAATGGGGTGGTTTACTCACCGAGGATCAGTATTTCGACCGTGCTGCCCAAATGGACGCCATGGAGCATGCAGTCAACTCCCGGATGATAACCTGGTGAGGTTACTCAAATCTTGCACCAATGCAACAAGCTCAGTTTCGAACGAACTTCAGGGTGTTGGCACCAAGAGACAACCCGCAAACGCTTGACTTCATGTGTGCTTGTGAGACGTTAGTGTAACGCGCTCTTCTTGATCAAAAGGTGTAAACTCGATATGACTTGACAGGTACAAGCGACCCGGGCTGGTCAGATACCCAGGTTCAACAGACGTGCATGAGGCTACGTGTTACGGGGTCGCGAGTGTGTTCACCCCGCCGCATAAACGAGGGAAAGGATACGCCTCGCATATGATGCGTCTCTTGCACTGGGTTACCTCAGGAAAGACATCGGAGTACAATTTACCTCAGTTCCCGGTCGAATGGGGTGCTCCGCCTCCTGTGGTGGCAGAGGCTGGGAACGGGTTGTTTTCCATTCTCTATAGCGACGTCGGAGAAGAGTTCTACAAGTCAGCTGGGCCTGGGATCGAACAAGCCGGTGGCTGGGAAATTAGAAGCCCCATCTCGACTATCTGGAAGATTCCTCAGGAAGCCGAGGTTCAGCAGGGCAGTACAGACAGCCAGTGGACATGGCTCAAACATGATGACCTTGACGCTTTTTGGGAGAGGGATGTCCGGTTCATCAGACGCACGATGGAAAATCTGCCCGAGTCAAGCCCAGGCTATCACTCCGAGAGACCCAAGGCGTTTGTGTCGTATCTTCCTGACGAAGGTGTTGGGTCTTACCACATCTTCCGTTCCATGTTCGCTGAGGACAGCATCGTGTCAACGGACGTCTGGGGTGTAGAGAAGAAAACCACCGACATCGATCAGCCGGCTTATGCGACATGGTCGGTCGACGTGCGTCCACTGCCTACAACCTTGATTGTCACCCGAATCAGTGCAACAGAATCGGAATTTCCTGACCTTCTTCGTCACATCCAAGCAGCCGCTAGGAAGAGTAGCATTGGCAAGATGGAGATATGGAACTTACCCAAGCATTTGCTCAAAGCAGCTGCAGAGACTGGGGGCCAAACCTTTGAAAGGAAGAAAGCTCTGTCTGGCATCAAGTGGTACGGTACAGGCAAAACGGTGGATATAGAGTGGATCCTGAACGAGAAGTAAAGTCATTGGATTTCACCAGGACTGGGTAAATTGGCTAACTCCCCGAAAGATTTTGCTGGTGTTGAAGTCAAACACTCAACACTAGGGATGCAGAGTAATAGCTGTTCGCCATAGTAGCCCTCGATAGTAATGTTCGAGACAATTGTCGAGTGAAAGGGCATCTATTGGATACGCTATTGGAGATCTGTAATAACAGTGACTCGGAGCTTCAGCAACCCGCTTTACATAACTTGAAACACAACAGAAATTGGCGGACCAAAGTACTCGGCCTCAGAGAAACGGACCATGGCCCTCAGATGGTGTTGACTTTGTTGGCCAACTATGAATTACCATTTGTTATTCGACTACTCGAGGGGCCAAATCCAAGGACAAGACATGCTGTGTCTAGAACATACGACAATGCCACCCCATTATGAGAAGGGGCCATGAAACATGGAATGTGTGCAAAGAGGTATACAAATGTTAACGAGAGAACGAGATAGGAGTAAAATAGGTATAACCCCCGATGATTGAACGGCGCTGGCAGGTCTCGAGGATGCGATGATGCGATGATAGTCCCGTTACGATTGTGCGAAATAGGACCAGCCTCGCTTGAGTTGCTGTGCATGGTGGTCAGCCTAACTATTTGGGAGGGGGAGATCTCTGACAGACCCACCTCGAAGAAAACAAACATGAGGACGGTGTTCGGTCCCAGTCGCATGAAAGCAGGTGTCCATCCTTTAAACACGAACATCGGACCTTCTTCGCGGACCGATCTTACAAGAACTCGCAAGGGGCTAGCGTTCCCTGACTTCACAATTGTGTCAGTGAGCAAGCTGTATACAGACAGATGTCTCACAGAGCCCATTATTCTCGTCCTTATGACATCTGCAGGAGAGCAAACAGCTGCGGAGCAGAGTGAGCACAAAATACAAAAGTTGAAGACAACGAACTTGTGCCACAAGTCCCGGCTGCTAGACTAGCGACTACGTGCAAGAAGAAGCCGTCGTGAAACTGGTAGTCTACCAGGGGAATTCGATGACGAAGTAGAGTCATCTTAAAGAAATCGTAACTGTGAACCGCGTCGCGTTCAAAACATTCAAGAGGAATCACAGGGTCAACTCACGATCCCACCTGTGACGTCTATCAAAGGATTTATTTTACACGGTACCTTTGAGGAAAGCAGGAGCTCACATTCATCAAGACTGCACGCACCTTGAAATGTATATATTCAGCCGGTGCGAAAAGAGTCCACAAGTTCTCATGCTCACTGCATTGGTTCCGAGCCCTCTACTGAGGCCCTTGATACCCTCAATTTTCACGAGGCTGACAAGGCCAGTCAGAGCGTTACGATATCCATACCGCTTCTCTGGAGGCCGCAGTGAGTCACTAGTCATGCGCACGAGCATGATGTCAGCGGGGTTCCCTGCAATACCTCCTAATCCACCTGTAACACCAGCGGCCAGGAGGAGCTTGCCAGTAGAAGGTTTTCCCTTTGCGGACATACGTCGCTTGAGTTCTTCGTAGCTTCCGATGCGAACAAGAGAGTATGTCATCTGTCGAAGAAGTGATGCGGAAAGACCGGTGTAAATACTACGCAGGCCATTCTCGGACAATGAAGTTCTAATCGTTGCAAGCATGGACGGACGCGGCACGGATGGACCAAGGGTTTGCATGCGGCTGTGTAGACGTTGAACACGTTCTCGAGTCAAATCAATGCCACCTACACTTTCGTCAAGTCTAGGGGATGCGTGAAGCAAGCGGCCACTAGAACACGAAGGGTAAGTCAATGTGTGATGTCTGGTAGTACGACCCACTGGAAGCAGCGATGCCTGTCATTGAGCTGTTCGTCAGATGCCATGAGCAATGAGCTGTGGGCTTACCGCCGAGCCTGGGTAAGCGGTGTTCAGCAAGGGTTCGGAATGGCACTCAGGTGTGCTCACCAGAATGGATAGGTGGTCATGTTGCGTCCTGTCTTTTGAGGCATATCCTCACACACACAGCAGCTTTTATACCACCGTTGTGCGAATGGTTGAATCCGAGACGCTGCAGCTTTCCGTGTGAGTGATGTGGGGTATATGGGAGCGCAAATGGCTATAGGATGTTTGCAATGGCCTCGTCACCACGGGTAAAAATAGTTCTCCGACCGGTGTCCACGTTGGGGTATGCTTTGTAGCCCTCGATGAAACGATTCAAAGGGGTGTAGCGCTGAAAAATGGCGCGGCTACGTAACGAGAGTCGAGACCACATTAGACAGCCAAAAACTTGAAAACTGCACGCACAGTGTCACAACGACGCCCCGGGCAACATCTCGGCGACTCCTGTGCAAAATTTTCACAGCGTCGAGGGTATATTACCATGATTTAGCAAACTTGACGGTGTATTCCTACGAGGTCCGTGCGCACGTGAGCTTAAGTAAGATGGGTCATGTTTGCCCCATTAGTCAGCAGCCTGTCAACCATCATCTGGACAGCGCCACAATTTTGTTTTAACTTCAACTCTCTCCTCGACCATCTCTCGCTTTGCCTTTGAACTCTACGTACAAAGTAATTCTATCCAACAACAATGTCGCACGACAACGAAGAACTGGTCAACTACGAGGATGAGGACGACGTCGTCCCAAACGGCGCCGCCGCGCCTACGAACGGTGTCGCTGCTTCGGCAGCAGTGGATGGCGAGGTCGAAAAAGACAAGAAAAACTTCTCAGGCATACATTCGACCGGTTTTAGGTCTGCTTCATATCTTTTCTCATGGTGTTTTCTGGCCTGACTTCTCTCAAAGGGATTTCTTGTTGAAACCCGAGCTTCTGCGAGCGATCAGTGATCTTGGGTTCGAACATCCTTCAGAAGGTAATTCTCTCTCAGTTTGAACGATGTTGTTTTATGACTTAACATCATCATGTGCAGTTCAACAAGAATGTATTCCCCAAGCCGTCCTGGGAATGGACGTCCTTTGTCAGGCAAAGTCGGGGCACGGCAAGACCGCGGTCTTCGTACTTGCAACACTGCAACAATTGGAACCTGTCAACGGCGAAGTCTCTGTGATTGTCTTGTGCCACACTCGTGAACTCGCTTTTCAAATCAAGAACGAGTACACACGGTTTGCTAAGTACATGCCTGACGTACGGGTCCACACCTTCTACGGCGGTACCCCCGTACAAAAGGATGCGGAAATCCTCCGTGACAAGAATCGGTGCCCACACATCGTTGTGGCGACTCCTGGCCGCCTGAACGCCCTCACTCGAGACAAGATTCTGGATGCCAAAAACGTCAAACACTTTACCTTGGACGAGTGCGACAAAATGCTAGAGCAGCTTGGTTAGTCTTCGCCCCCTTCAGTTTCGGCTACCAGTCTTGGAGTACAAATGGCGCCCGTCACACCGGTCTCCGCCACCGGTTCACGAAGTTCTTGTCGCCATACTCAACGTCACGCTACCAGTGTGGGCAAGCGTTGTTGGTGCCACATGGAGATGGTGTTGAAGCATGGTCATGGGTTCATCGCTGGGTCGTGAGTTGCTGAGAGCGTTGCATGATGAAGAATATTACGGGTCTCCCTCGAATTCCTGCTCTTGCCGCAGGCGGAACTTAAACATGGGTTTATTCGCAATCGATGCTCGGCGCTTACACGTGCTTCTCTGTTTTTGAGTTTCTTCTTTTTTTGCTCAACCCGAAATTCAAACGCAATCTAACCCGCTATCCTCCGCCCTTTCTTTACTGCGTAGACATGCGTAGGGATGTCCAAGAAATCTTCCGTGCGACTCCCCATCACAAGCAAGTCATGATGTTCAGCGCTACGTTGTCGAAGGAAATTCGCATTACCTGCAAAAAATTCATGGCAAATGTGAGTCTTTGTGGGCAACTGAGGAATTCACGCTGACATTGGAACATAGCCACTTGAGATTTTCGTCGATGACGAGACGAAACTTACGTTGCACGGCTTGCAACAGCACTACGTGAAGCTCGAGGAGAACGCCAAGAACAGGAGGCTAAACGATTTGCTGGATACCTTGGAGTTCAACCAGGTAGGTTTCATATGGCATGTCATGTTCTGTATTGATCCCTTGTTAGGTCGTTATCTTCGTCAAGTCTGTTGCACGAGCAATCGAATTGGACAAACTCCTGGTGTCATGCAACTTCCCCAGCATTAGCATCCATTCTGGCCTCGCACAAGAAGAACGGTATGTTTACCAGATTCCGTTGGCTCATTGACTGTGCGATTGACATGGTGCAAAGCATTAAACGTTACACTGCCTTCAAGGCTTTCGAAAAGCGAATCTTAGTCGCCACTGATATCTTTGGTCGTGGTATCGATGTTGAACGCGTCAACATTGTTGTCAATTACGACTGTCCTCCCGACGCAGACAGCTACCTTCACCGCGTCGGCCGTGCTGGGCGGTTCGGTACGAAGGGTCTTGCTATCACGTTTGTGTCGAGCGAGAGTGATCAACAGGTGATGGCTGCTATCCAATCTCGGTTCGAGGTTGCAGTACCCGAGCTACCAGATCACATCGACCCTGCTAGCTATAGTGAGTTGGTCTACTCCATGCATGACTCGTCAAGTTTAACCCCTATTTTCAGTGACATCGTAATTGGTTTCGAGCTGTCGCTATGTGCTCCTCTGTTTTCTACTCTTATGTTAACGATGTACTTGGTAGAGGTCACTGAGGCGCGAATAGTTGCCCAGTATCACGCATTGTGACTTTGTTTGAATGAAACTCCTCTCTCGGTTGTATGGACACGTGCTACATCTTTACTCGCCTGAACTGGTATTGGGAGCGGAAAATCATCTGTCCAGACACAATCTCCATGACAATATCTCTGCTCCAAACGACCCCGAGGACAATTACGAGATTAATTGTACGAGACAAGACTCAGATGCTTGAGAATGAGTGCTTTGGGATCAGGATGATTGCAATTAATGAGGGCACACCCCATGACGAAGATCTGGAAGGTGAGTGAAGCTTGATGTCTTCGTGCGTGCCTACCCCTACATGAATTAGTGAAGCCGAAAGAGTATCCGGAAGGGTGTTTACCAACACCTAATTGTTTCGCCTGAACAGCTTGTGCAATACAATGGCTGCCTCCCTCGCCTGGCTCGACTCCTTCATGAGAACCACTCATTCACTCAAAAGATCGGTCGTGTTCGTGTCAACAAGACTCAGCATTCATACTGCTGGACTGTGCTATTACAGTGAAGACGCATTTCGGCCAGCGTATGGAAGACTCGGATCGCTTCATATTTTTCTCCCGAGACTAGATTCTATTGTTCTCCTTTGCTCGTTTTGTTTCTGCAGCAACACATATGTAAGAGGTAGTGGAGGATCGGGGGCATTGCTATCAACGAGCGGACCAATAAATGTCCCATGCCAAGAGGTTCTCGGGGGTGGTGGCATTGACAGTCCACATGAGTGCAGCCTTTATATTGTCCATCTCCTTTGTGATCTTGTCCGAAATGAGTTCGATCGCTCGTGGTTCTATCCAAGAAAGAACAGTAGGCCATCCATGTTTGTCCTCGAAGATGCAGTCCAATAGCTGTGCTGGCAGCTTTCCAGATGGATTCGCGAAGAAATGTTCTTGGTATGTCGTGAATTCGTCCTTGTTTGACGAATGTGGAGGATGAAGTCAAGCAGATCGGATACACGGCCATCTCGAAGGATTTTCAAGGCGTTTCGAAGGCGAGATGCCTGCTGTCCATATTATCATCGTTGAAGTCTATCAACGGACTCCACCAGTCAAGGAAGTCAGCCAAATAAATGTAAAAGTGTGCAAATTGCTACCCCTATACTATGACCCACTACTTTACAGCCTGGAAGCACCCCTGGGCAGGCTGACTGCCATCACAACTCTGACCAGAACTCATGTTCAGCAAGAGGCTCTTTCCATCTCCACCATCATCTCCACCTCCCCAGTACTCCCCCAGTTTGACTCAGGCTCCCATGGTAAGTGCTTGTCATAGGAGTTTATGGTGATACAACATTACAGGCTTCTAGCAAGCCATCCTACTGCTTCTGGTCCAGATCTTTGACTGTGAAAGATGTTTTTCAGCAAGATCTCAACAGAGATAACAAGGATGAGAACCCATCCTCCTCTCTAGTCCCCCAGCCCCTATCTCCTCAAGTCTCCCACTGGCAGCCTAGGCAACCCAATAAGTTTCGGCTTGGGAGCCGTCAATCGGCAGTTGAGATCTTCAAGGAGATCCCACCCCAAACCATCACACTCCCTTTCTCATCATGGCCTGGTACAGTGTTCAGCTTTTCCACCACTGCCACGTCAGACAAGCTTTTCCTATCAAGCCTTCCTCACCTCCAAGTACTCAGTGTGGTCCACTGAAAGCGCAAGTTATCCAACCACAAAGATGAATACCTGCACATGCAAGTATTCAATCCGTCTACCAAGTATGCACCCTCATACATTGACACACATATGATCACTCATCGTGTATGCGCCAACAGCGTTGTGCTTCATATCGTCACTCAGCGATTTGGAACACCCGAAGTTGCCGGGCCAATTTACGACGAGTTGCACATACTGTCTCAGGCTGACATTGCTGATTACAGTAGTGGTAAAGAGGAGTGCGCTATTTTGTGCCATCTGGATGCCTTTCCAGGTTCTCGCCCTTGCTTTCGGGACGTGATTGACCTCTTATTCACCGCCTCCAAGTGGTCGGCTTCGGAACGCTTCCGCTACAACGGCTGCTATTTCTTTGCTGCAGCTGGAATACTCATCATCGAGGACGTCTGCTGTACGACACCTGGGCTATATACAAAGCGCGGGAGCAAGGCTTCCAAGCGATCCAGGAAAGGGGAACTTGAAGATTTCGTAATAGCAGTTGAGAGATCGTTCTATAGGGATCACTTTCGTGCATTGCGTTCAGACGAAACTCAAGATGCTCCGAGTCCTGTAATGAAGGTCATCTCCGGATGTTTATCTCGCTTCGCCATCACTCTCGGTTTGTGTGAGTAGGCTCATCCAACTCATCTCCGCATTGTACC
>JBBPRQ010000657.1:0-18197 GCA_038093095.1 Boletus insuetus | reverse complement strand
ATAGCCTTGAGGCCGCACCACCTGACCTTACTGCGGCCCAGAATTGTTGCGCTACCCTCAACTTCCACCTTCTGCGCCCCTCCGTTGGATATCGTCGTCTCGTTTCAGCATAGTTTCGCTGACCCGAGCTGTGAGCACCGATTCCTCTGAAGGTACCTTTGTACTCACGACGACAAACGGAATGAATGGTGATGACATGGAGTCACGAGCCAGTTCCATTTCGGGTTCAGTCTACTCCCTCATAACCGATAGCCCTCGGTTTGACCTTGTGGGCTATCGGTTATAGAGAGTATCGGGTCTGCGAGAGATCGGGTATACAGGGGCAAAAAATATTAGGATTTCATTGTTTCCGTCGAGAAAGGTACCACAAAAATCAAGCCTGTTTACGAGTAAAATATGAGGTCAATTTCGTGTCTTTCAAAAATTCATACTCTGCATTTCCTCTGTGAATGTCGTCTGCCCAAATGCGCTCAGGACGGCCTCCAACTTACGAGTCAATGGATTGTTGAGATTCTTTGTGTATTTCGGGAGTGGGAGTGACATTGCCGCTGCGAGAGCTTCTTTGCGTGTAACCGGTTGGAATGGTCGGTAACTATAATTACATAATTTTAAATACCTAATTTGGAAACATGGTCACGTGATTATCGGTTATACTACAAATTTACCGCAAACCGACTTGGGAAATCTGAAAAGGTATATGAGAGAGTAATGTGCGGTATCGGTTATGAGGGAGTCGACTGTAGTTCTTCCGATCATCATCGCTTCGGAGTCGCTGTCATGGTGAACGTTCTCCCTTGGGGTATCATAAGTAACTGGCCGTTCATCTCAACTATCATATTTTGAAGTCGTTATCGTGATGCCGTTTCAGGTGGCTGACATGGTGCGGACCGATCGCAGGTTTGTGTCTGCTTGACTCCGAGAACTTAAGACCTGCTTCAAGACTGACTGTCGTAAGACGAAAGTGCCTCTAGGTTCGAATCTGATGCCAACCTGCATCGCGGCTCTCCGTCCGGATGCACGGGGATACTAGGGTTGCATACCAAACTGGTAACGGTCCGAGGTAGTCCGGAAAAGCCAGTGAATGACCTGTCCGCATGACCACTTCGCCAGCAATTGTTTCAAGTCAAGTATACCACGCCTTCTAATTATCGCTACTTACTTGCCTATTCCAGGGCTCTGCTCGCACCCTATCTCCACTCCACCTTACGTTATGCCATCAGAGATGTGACTCGGAGATGAGAGCCGAGTTGATTTGGAGGTACATACCCACAAGGTGCACAAGTGCGCCCCGTCGGAGCCGGAATTCTAGTGCATCAATATAAGCAACAGAACCCGTATTCTCGTCGGGTGTTGTTCTCGGCTCACACTTTCTTGGTTAGCTCAGCCGCTTGCACGAGAAATGCCGCCTCCCAAGGGAACGACTGGTGTGTCTTGGCCTCTGGCGCGGCTTCCATTTTCCTATTTATGATGCTGTCGTTTAGGATCTCAACTCACCCGTCGACAATGGGCTCTCGCTTTCAGCCTCGTGACGACACTTTTCTTTACTTGTGAGTTAACTTCACTTCATAGAACCAGGAGTTTCATGGACTTGACAGGGGGTTTCGCTTATGGTGTGAGAACTGCGCTGTTCTGCGCAAGCTTCGATGCCCATGACAGTCTTTGCTAGCTTCTTGATGTTCTCAATGCTCACTTCCAAACCGTGTTCGGTATAACGAAGCTGCAGAGCACTTTGCTTCAGCTTGCTTATTTCGTGAGCAAACAAAGACTGCTAGTGTAAACGCAAAATTTTGCTTAACAGGGATGTATCAGGGAGCCTATTTTGTGTGGGCGCCATTCGCAGGTTACTTTGTGAGTGTTTCTTCTGATAGGTGCGGACGGCGCTGACTCTAAATAGATGAAAAGAGTGGGATACAAGGTAACTATTCCAAGTAAAATCGATTCATACTGTTGACCGGATGGATAGAAAGGCATTCATATTGGTTTGTCTCTGTATTCCCTCGGTGCTATATTCTTTTGGCCATCCGCCAAGTTTGAAAAATATCCTGGATTCGTTGCAAGCACGTTCATCATCGGTTCGTAAATCATTCCTTCTGCATGGTCGTTGTTCTGAATGATGACAATCATGTGTTAGGCTGTGGTTTATCTACTCTCGAGGTCGCGGCAAATTCCTACATTTCAGTGTTGGGAACTCCCCAATATGCAGCCGCTCGTCTGAATTTCAGTCAAGGCTTCCAAGGGGTAGCTAGTTTTTCGGGACCACTCATTGCAGCGCGATGGTTCTTTACGGGCCGGAATATAAACTCCCTTGGTACAGTGCAGTGGTGTGTTCCAAAACGCTGATTTTTGTGTTATATTGAAACGCTGATCCAAACATATAGGGTATATCTCGCTGTGGCTGGCCTTGGTGTTGTTCTCAATGTACTGTTCTTGTATGTCGTCTCTGTCTTTCGCCATTCCCACCTCATTCTGTTCTTCAGTTTCACGACTCTGCCCGAAATAACCGAGGATGCCCTTGAAGAGGAAATGCAAGACGTAGGACTGCAGGACGGCCAAGACTCATTCTGGAAGCAGTACCGCTGTATCTTTGGTTTTGTTGCACAGACCGCCTACGTGTCAGTATTCGATGGATCGCTTTGGCAGTTTTTGCACCTAACGCGATATCAGTGGAGCGCAAGTTGGTGTGGCTGCTTTCGCCGTCAACTTTTTCGTTGATCAAGGAGTCGGTATTAGCCAATCTAAAGCGAGCGACTTGTTCTCATTCTGCCAAATTACTTTCACCGTCGGGCGGTAAGCTCTTTTCTGCCAACAATTGGCGGGAGAGTCTGACATGGGTCCGTCCTTAGATTCGTTGGTGTGGTAATCTTGAACTTTGTCGACCCAGCACTTTTGCTTGCATTCTATGGCTTCTGCTGCAGCTTGTTCTGTCTCTTGGTCTCACAATTGCCAAGGTATGGTGGTATCGGGTGCATGTTTGGCCTGTTCTTCTTCGAATCTATCTGCTATCCATGTATTTTCACCCTCGGGACCAAGAACCTCGGCAAATACACAAAGAGAGGCTCGGGTTTGATCGTCATGGTGAGTCCATCTCACGTACTCACCTGCTGGCTTACAGAGTCGACGATAGGGGGTCGGAGGTGGAGCTTGGTACCCATCCGCACAGGGCGCACTGGCCGATTTAACATACACTCGTCGGTCATACCTTGTCCCCATGACAGGATACATCGCAATGATGTTATATGCAATGTAAGTCCCAATGTGTTCTCGCATACTTGACTCTAAAAGCGCTGCTAGTGGGCTCGTAATTGACCAGGCAAGAAAGAGTGGCTTCACGATTAGAAATCGAGATGAACTATCCGAGAGGAGAGCAGCATTAGGGGATCGCGTCCAGGCTGCCGACGATATTGCTATCCCAGATACTCCACAAGAGAAGAAGTCGTTCGCATAAGTTGCTGGAAAGGTTGCCTAGATGATTAGAGCAAGCTTATTCCGCAATCCAAGGATTTACTGTAACAATATTCTGAGTTATGACACCTGTACGAATTAAATTCCAACAAATCCCTATCAGACGTCAGCTACCTAGCACTGAGTGAACATGTAGTTTGGCGGGTCCATGACTAAACTGCCGAGGTTCTCGAGCCTGCTAAACGGTCTACGACCTACAAGGATTCTGTCACTGATTAGTGCGACGCGTGAAGCAGGATCACTCACCGGTCGTATGTAGGGTAGTGACAAAAAGGTGCCGATAACAGGGAGCTGTCGCAGGAACGTCAGGACGACGGGGAAAAAGTCGCTAGATCATAGAGACATGAGAGACACGCGAGACTCATTTCCAACCAACCCTACCCAAAGAGATTCAAGAATCCAAAGGTCTCTACCATCATCCCAATGAACGGGTATTTGAAAAAGACGAGCAAAATGCCACCGAAGAAGAATATTGTTCCACGCAACTTTTGCTTGCGAGCAAAGAAGTAGAATGTTTTTTGGGGACCAATGATGAGCGTGAGGCCAGAGAGGAACAGCATCTGGAGTGCAAGGGTAGAAGGTGAGTGCCTGGACGGGTTGGCGCGACTGTGCACTGACGTTTCCGAGTGCAAGTAGAGCCGCGTCGAAGAAGAGCATTATCCCCAAAAACATGAACAGCATCCCAAACGTCGTGAGTGCGACACCAATCTCTATGCGCGGAAAACGATGAGTTGGATGGAGAGGCGAGTGAGCTCAATAGGTGACCGACTCTGTGCGTCAGAAAGCCACATTGTGGATGTTTTTTGACGGTGGTCGAAGGGCAAGTATAAGGCGTCTTATTTAGTCGGGTCGCGTGTATTGGACACGTCACCGCCACCTCTTCTCCGTTGCTTGTCACGCATATGATCAGACAAAATCAATGACGCTACTTCGATATCACTGCATGTATTATGATTAAGTTAGTAGAACAATAGTCCAATGAACCCAAATCCAAGCAGCGGTCTAGCAGGCCACTCCACCTTCCCGCTTCTGCAGTTCTCTAGCAGCAATGACCCTATCATACGACTCTCTCAGTGGGCTGGTATGCGTGAGAATAGACATGTGGGCGCTCAGATAAGGAGGTGGTAATAGCGGGTGAACTGCCTCAAAACTGGCGGAGATGCTGGCAGGGGGAAAGTGGGCGGCGTACTGCGGAGTGGATGGACGTGTCGTGGGAAGATATGCCAGTGAGGATAGCGCTTGGACAGACGAAGAAGAGTTGGAGGATATCGAGGAGAGTGTTCGATGGCGGTCGTGTGCTCTCCCGAGGATGTGCGACTGGATCTGTGGTTGACTTGGAAGTGTGGCTACCGAACGCACAGAAGAAACTGACGTTCGACGATTGGGTGCGGACTGTGCGTATGTCTTCACGCTGGATGGCGAGGTCGATATCTTCTCGGTGTGATCAGGACCTGGTGACGACACGGGTGATGCTTCCGAGGTGACCGTCAATGGAGAGAGGGGTACTACTTTGGGGGTCATAGGTACACCCTGACCAAATGATTGTCCTCGGATCAGAGGATGTGGACGTAACGGTGCTTCTGATCTACTGGTGGTAGAATGCGTGGATGGAGGACGGGTTTGCAATGCTTGCGGCGCACGCGCAACTGATACAGCTGACTTCGCTGGCGCTTCTGGAGCACGGATAGTGGGCACGCGAGAGAGGGACTGTGGCTGCGCCCGCGGTGTATCCGGACGAGGAATGAACTCTTCGACGGGGGGACCCGTGGGTAAGGACTTGCGTTGGTCGACGGGTGTCTGGCCACTCCCTGAACCAGGACTATTCGGTGTCACAACACCGCTTTCGCTGGATACCCATTCGTCGTCTTCATCCGCAAGAGGGCTGGTAAGAGTGAAGCCAGCCCTGGTCTTTCCCACTTGCTGGCGTTGCGTCGGGGCTGGTGTGTAGCGGTGAGCCTGGAGGTGTTCTCTGGAAGCTACCCGTGCCGTACTGTTCACCCGTGGAAGGGGCGACGTATCCCGCAAGTACGACTGGGGGAAGGGAGTCGAATAAAAGATCAGACAGAACTGCTGAGGAAATGAAAGACGGCAAATTAGGGACACATACATCGGGTCCATGGCCGAGTTTCTTTGTTTTTTCTGGTTGCTTTGGTAGGACGGGGTCTTTCTGCGTAAAATGTAAATTCAACGCAGCCTTGGAAGAGCCGTTCGAGGAGGAACGGGAGTGAGTGCGAGGAAGACCAGTAGCACCTGGACGATGTGCCTTTGGCGCCATGGATGCCGGCGAAAATGTGAATTGGTTCTCCGCTTGCCTGCAACTTTATATATCGATGAATCGACGATGATCCGGGCCCACTGTTTCTTATCGCACTCAAGATGGGGATACACCTGGACCCATGAGCCAGAAGGTTCTGGGGCTACTGTGGAGATCATTGATCTCGATCCATCGTTCCACTCAGACATATCATGATCTCGAAATGGGGACATGAACACAAGATAGTTTTAGTACAGAGAGAAAGATACATCGAGATACGAAGGTCAGGTTTACTGCAACGATATGCGCGGTCTGCGCTCAGGCGTCCACCCGCCGTGGTCGTTTAACCTTCGGGGGTTGATATTCATCTGTGTCGTCACGTGTAGCCCGCTTTCTGGTGAAACCTGGAGGGATCCGTCGGATGTAAATATGGTCGGGCAGCTGTCCATCCTCTTCGTCCTCGTCGTCCTCGTCCTCATTTTTGTCTTCCTCCTCCTCCGTCTTGTCATGTGTGTGGTTAGTGTCAGGTGCACAATAGGGAACCCAGTAATGGTCGTCAAGAGTGTCAAGGGCTGCTAGGAGGTATCCGACGACTTCGTCATGCGTAACGTTGCCAGTGTGGAATTCACCATCGACCAGGGACAGTGGCATGATGATATCCTCGCGAAGATTCTGAAGGAGAGGCACAAGTGGTTTGAAATACTGGGATATGAAAGGTAAGATTCTGGTTGTCCAGCCGATGCTTGATTGTATAATCGTCGTTTTGTCCAAACTGGGTGAAGACTTGTTGAATAAAATATCATAACACTGGCTGAGTTCTTCGTCGCTCTTGATCTTGTAGGGTTCATCATATAGCAGGCAGAAGCTGAGGATAGCGTAGAAGAATGATTCAAGATCATGCATGGGTGTACGAGAGACAGGTTTCCCTGGACCTGCCAGTACGAGCTGTGCCGCCATCCACGACCAGTTGGCCTGGGAAATCGAATGAGATCGCTGTCGCTATCTAGTGATTAAAAGTGCTTACAGTCCGATATAGTGGGTTATAGTTGATGCGGGGAAGAGCAGCATCGGGTAAATTCCTCGCCATCGAAAGTACAATGTTATGCTGTGTTTCAAGGTCAGAAACACTAACATAATGTACTTGGTCGGAGTCGGATTTGATATCCATGACTGGCATTCGTTGCTGAGCTTCATGAGAAAGTATATCCACAGCAGCAGCGTCCAAAGCGAGTTGCTCGGCTTGGTATAGGACCGAATACCCCCAATCGCCTAGTAGCCCTCGATGCGGGAGTTGCTGGATTTTCAGTGCGAAATTCTGCCTTTTCTCCACTGGTAACAATTCTAGAAAATCAAGCTGTCGGTGCGCCCGCATTTTCTGCTCGACGATGAACAGATTCATCAGGGTAATATCGCAATGCAGTATTCCTGTTTTTTCGAGGGCGTCCTTGTGTGCTAGAAAATGATAAGCAATTGAAATGAGGTAAAAAAACTCGAGAGATCGACTCACACAAAATATAGTCAATGTACACAATGATTAACTCTGCGAGACATGATATCTCCATGATCGACTTTCCTGTGGGCTCGGTGATAAGGCGGCTGAGGACACGGAGTTGGTAAGGACGATTTCCATTCGGTTGCTTGAGAACAGCGCGAAGGACGTGTGTTGATGCATTGACAAGTATACCGAATTTCGGATGTTTCATCTTCACTTGTTCTTCGTGAACGAGCCTCGGAACACCTTGAACTTTGGCAGTGTTTAGCCGCTTCAAAGTCGCGCCTTCTGTGTATTCTCTGAGTGGGTCGATCCACGAATCCTTCACGATGACATGTTTGACAGCATCGATGGGGTTGTCAGGCTGCAAGGTGCCGCTCCACACTGTAGTTCCACGAGTGTGTAGAGCGTCGGAGGCAAAGATGACAGAATCAGTGATGAGCTTCATTTGTATTGCTTCGTTGCTGTTCCAGCCGACCTGAATCTCCTTATAGCCATCGTCCCGTGGTACGATTGTGGGGTCGAGGCCGAGGCTGCAAGGGGGCGAAAAAGAAAGGCCAAGTAAGATATGTAGGAAGAGTGTGGGTTCACTGTGTATGTTGGCTTCGATGGTCGACATAGAGCCCCCCTTATCGATGAAGGTGAATATAACCGTTGTTCCTAGAATCCGGAGCGAAGGAACAGCATGTCGACCGTCTTGAGAATAAAAGATCGTGCTAGTTTTTCCAGCCACCTCTACGTAGGAAAGCGCAGTACTGCGATTGATACTCCTGTTCATCTCTCCAATAGCGAGAATGTCGTGCCAGTCAATCGGCTTCCGTTTCACAAGTGATTTCGGCAGAAGCACGAGGTCAGGTTTCCGAACAAGTTCTACGCCTGTCGGTGTCAGTGTGGATGCAACTCCTGTCCACGTGCTAAGTAGACATTTTCAGCTTTCAATCGCAAACATGGAGTGGTAACCTACTTGCATAAATCTCTATTACCACTGGACCCAAACTTCTTCGCCTTACGTAGCAGATCATTTAGGAAGTTGGCCATACGTTGTTCGCTGGAGTCTGTCTGGCCACTTCTCGACTGACTCTTCTTCCCATTCCTGTCCTCCTTCCACATCGTGTCGGGATCTGGGAATCCATACCAGTGCTGTGCAGTGCTGCCACCTCGCCTTCCATAAACTCCATCGTGAACCAACTCTCGCACGAAGTCAAGAAGGGTGAGGTGCGGTGATTGGGATGATGTAGAGGAATCTTGTTCCCCAAAAAGTGACGCTTCTGGGAATAGAGTTTCAAGGAGCAGCTGCGACTCGACTTTGTCAAGGTTCCAACTAAGGAGTGCAGTGTCGTTCTTGACCATAGGATCCATATGATCACGATATAATTGCTGTTTCTGCCGCAACACCAGTGACACACTTTGTATCTGTGTAGATTCAGCAGGTTGTCAGTGGGATAGACAGCAGCAGACTCACGAACTGGAAGGTGAATGGCGTTGAGGTGCGCGGTCAGGGGCTATAAATTAAATGTCAGATGTCTGACTCATCGCCTTATTCGGCAATACAGTACTATTGCCACAGCTGGGTGCAGATCTGAGTACGATGATGTGCAGGGGGGGAGAGGAAGGAGATGCATGCCGGTCATTGGCGAGTTTTGAACTGGACTGAAATGTAAGTTGGTACACGAGGCAAGATGTAATATATACCTACCTGTCATTGCCAGGTGACCCCTGGAGGGACATGGGGGGCGAGAGAAGGCGAACCGCTCAGTGCAGATGATGATCCAGTTGCGATTGCAGGCCCACCAGTGCTGTATTATGTAATCGATGGGAGGGGCATATGGTACGTAGCAGATGATGTAGAGGCCATACAAGTGCAGAGACATGACCCCGATCCACTGAAGCGCCATGTACTGTGAGCATACACTACATGGACCAACAATACAATGCACACACTTGATCGACTTCATCCAGTTCACGTTATATGGTCGATCGCCTGCTACCATCATGCCTGGCTTGAGGTGGTAGGTTGAACACGAAAGTGGGGCGGTACGCGATATTGGTCGGGGAAGCACGACTGGGATCGAATGAGGGAGCACACGCCTGGAGTGAATGGCTACGCATGTCGGATGGTGACAGCACTACAGGGCTCATCAGCGATCAATCGATAAGCACATGAAATGGCGGACTTTTGATGGTCAGCGTGGACGCAGCCAGTCACAACATAGTGTCACAGTCCATGTAACCGGGGTAATTTAACACCATGCTCAGGAAGAGGCTGCAACCACCAGAGATGAGGATGCAACTGGCTCCATAGACCTAAGCAATTGGGGATAGAGGTGAACACACATCCCAGGAGCATGCTGCGTCCCCATGGGCAAGCAGTAACAAGGGACTCCCAAGTATCCACTAGTTGACATAGCAATAAGCAACGGGAGAACTGGGCTATTCGGTGTGGCAGGTCCCGCATAGTATTAACGCAGCAGGGACCACTTGCCTTTTGCCCACCCCTTGTTAATCGATGCACTAGAAGAGTAGGGATGGTACCATTGTCACCCGACCACAACACTGGAGAGGTAGCGACGCCAGAGGCGCTGCTGGCACGTACATCACGGTTAGAGGACACAATTAGGCGGATGATTGCCTTTACATGACCGTTGGGATTAGCGTAGTACACTTGACCATGAGCACGTGATTCCGCTTTTTCGATCTCCCTACTGCAACTACTTACTGAACACCGACACTGACGAGCCCAGGCTGCCATCATGGAGAGAGTACAGTTTCAGCAAGAGCAGGCGAGTATAGTGCAGTCATATTTTGATTTCCGCCTCATAGGACAACCAGATGCTCGCAGAGCTCAAGGACCTTGTCCAGAAAGGCCTTTTCAGCCGAGTGCGTCGCGTGCAAGTTAGCCTTGTGCAGTTAGAAAAGACTCATGTCGCGCGTCATGTAGGCTGAAGTGAAAGAGATCTTGAAAAAACGAACCCAGTTCGAAACTGCCCTCGTGCGTCGCGTCGCAAAGAAGAGTGATTTTTTGCGGTATGCTGCCTATGAAATGGGCCTTGAACGCTTGCGACGAAAACGACTTCAACGCCTGAGTACGTGCTTGGATCCGTATCTTGGGTTAGCAATATCTTCACGCCACTGCCCAGACCTTCCAAAGTCAAAGACAACGGTATCAGACTATGCACTTGTTCGGAGGCAGTTCCAAATATTCGAGCGGGCACTCAAGAGGTTCAGGTCCGACGTTGGTCTCTGGGTACAATATGTCCAGGTGGCGAAACGAGAAGGAGCACACGCTTTGGTGGGGCGAATCACCGCACGGTAGGTCTGAGTCCAGTGCTTTTGGGTCGTGGAATGGGACTAACCCGGTGAGAGGCGCCTAGTGCTCTGCAACTTCACCCCCATGTCCCCTCTTTTTACATTCTGGCTGCATCACACGAGCTAGCACACATGTCACCGTCTGCCGCTCGCTCTCTGCTACAGCGTGGGCTTCGACTAAATTCAGATAGCGTGGATATGTGGAGGGAGTACATCCGGATGGAGCTTGGCTTCATTGAAGGGATGCGACGACGGTGGAATGTTTTGGGTATCAACACGAGGGATGAGAGAACGGAGGCAGAGAAAGGACTCGGGATCGACATCGACATGAATGACATTGCAGAGCCGGTTGTCATCGATGAACAGAGGGAAAGGCCACCAGACGAAGTCATAGCCGCCGAGAAGGGTGGCGACGAAGGTGAGGCCGCTCGCAAAGCAATCATGGATGGTGCCATCGTCAAGTCTGCGCTGTCGAGCGCCGCAAAAGGTATGTATATACTATTGTATGTTTGGAGTAAGACGTGAAGTTTTCCATCAAGCACTGCCCATGGCGAAGCTCTTCTCGGAACTCGAAACACTCATTCGCAATTATCCATGTCAGCTCTGTCTTCGTACCACACTACTGGACCATGTCTATTCTTTGCTGCAAGAAGCGTTGCCCGATGATCCTCGTGCAATCCAAATGCATGCCACCAGACGACTCCGTGAAGTTTCTCTCTCAAAACAGGATGGAAAAGATTTTTCTGAAGATGATCGTTTTGGGGATGGTGAAAAGCTAATTGATGCCCTCCAGTCTGCTAATGAACGGCTCACAACGGCCGTCAGGGCTTCTTGGGGCTCTTCCACGAAGAGCGATGCACGCGCTCCCGCTCATCCCAACATGTCAGAAATATATGCTGACTTCGTATCGGAGTGGTGTCAGTCTCCAACACTTGAGCCCAGCTTGGTGAGGGAGATTCTTGCTGTCGATCTCGTATCTCTAGATGATCAACACCGCATTACAGAAAGCATATTTAACAGGATCTCTGCAGGGCCTGGCACAGGATCCCAACGCATCACCGGTCTTGCAAGCCACGCACATCCGCTTGCTCTTACGTGACAATGTGTCGCCAAAGAGAGCATTAAAATTTGCCAGGAAGTATTCCGCTGGCTCCTCCTCTCCCAACGTATGGCTTGCCCGGTTAGATGCGGAGCATGCGTGCGACCAAGGGGACATCAAGTCAGTTTGGGCATCTGCACGAACCGCGGTGTTTCCGAGCCAGGACCTCGATGGTACTGAAAAAGTCTGGTTGTGGGGACTTGACCACCAACCAGGCAACGCAGAGGATCAGCAAGCTGTTTACGAGGTAAGCTACCCTTGTACACATGATTCCGACGAACTGACACACGACGAAAGGATTTGTTGCACCATACCATGAAAGATTCGGCGACACGGACTATCCACGAGACATTGCTTCTTCGATATGTTTCTGAGACAATATACTCTCAGGAGACTGACAGTGCCACGCGTCTCAAACTGGTACGGCACATGTCCAGCGCGTATCTCCCCACCGCGCCTGTATGGGAGCGCGTCTTCACTCTTGAACGCGTGCGCGACGAGCTCGCAGACAAGTCGCTCCTTCGCACAGTTTACGAATATTGGCGAGCTTTGGATGGGATCTCAGCAACATCAACCTGGGCCGGATGGCTAATGGACCATGGGGACGGCAAAAGGGCAACACAGGTCATCTCGAGTGCGATGGTACAACTAGGTGCCGAGGACAAAGTTCGGTTGACCGAAGCGTGGAGTTCACGGTTAACCGAGAGTCAGAAGGAAGATGAAGATGGCGATGCTTCTGAGGAAGAAGGCTTGCCATTGCAACTGGAACATGCTTAACATCCTACCTTGATCAATACAATCTTCGACTCTGCACACATACATCTCACTTTGAATTCTTTCAGATCCCAGCAGATGACCATGGTGTCAAGGTCAGGTGGGACTGTATGTCAACAGGTCGACGCGTCAGGTATTGAGATGCAAAAAGGAAGATGGTAACACAAAGCAACGAATGCGGGGAACTGTCCTCTACTCGAGTGGCACCTCAACTTCGCCCGAGTTGATGCCGTCGATGATGTCGTGAGGAGGCTTCCCATCAACCGTGCACCCGATGCTCTGTGCAGTTCCCAAAATCTCTTTGGCGCCACCAGCCAAATCCTTTGATAGTGACTTGCTCTTCATCGTCCGGGCGATTTCAAAGATTTCGTCGAGCGAGACGTTCCCAGTGTGCTTGATGTTTTTCTCCTTCTTGCGGTCACGGGGGGGCTCTGCAACAAAGCTGAAGCATGTGCAACATATGAATGGACGTGTCGTACCCTTGAGAGCCCGGATGACGAGCGAGGAGGCAGACGGCACGACCGAGACGGCTGCTTGTCTGTTCTGGATCGTCAACTGAATGGTGACCCGTAGACCCTTCCATGCGGACGTTGCTTTCGCAATATCTTCTCCGACCTTTTTGGGTGACTAGAGCGGGTGTCAGGGCGTATGCCGCCGGGAGCATGGGAATGCAACACACCAGACCAAGAGGACCAATTTTTGGGGCGAGGGAAGAGGACGCAGCGACCTCACCGCCTGTTGTCCGGATGTAGATGATTTTGATTTCGTTGGGATCCTGTATGTCTGTGAGCGTGCTGGACGGCGCGCTGGGGGTTGTGTGTGCTCACGAATTTTGGGGCCATGGCTTTGAGGACGGCAAGCGTTGGATCTGCGTGGCGTAGATGGCCGATAAATATAAGGTTCAATCTCCGCCGTAGTACTGTACAGCAGGATGCCGTTGAGCCGAGTGGTATTTGCACACGTTTGGGTTAGCTTAATATTAAGCGTGAGGAGGTCGACACATCTTGTCCACAAGCCATCTTAGACGGCGGTGAGTGCAATGGGTGTATGGACACCGCAGGAAGGGTCGCTTTACCCGCCGCATTCGAAGACTCCGATATAGATAATCTTGCTTTGCTGATAGGTAATCACCCTCTGTCGTCGCTGTATCTTCCATGATGTCTTAATGCCGCGTCGAAGCTGATATGCTTGAGCGATTGATCGTGCATAATGATCGGATACCCTTGCTGCCGTAGGTTCTCCTGATGTCAACACTTTCCGAACGTCTTTGATCCTTTCATTCATCTAGTGAAAGCCTGACCCGGTTCCATTCGAGATCGGCGCCTGGAATTTCGGTGCTCGATTACCTTCGACGCATTATCAGATTTACAAAGGTCGAAGTCCGTCTATTTTCTTTCCTCAACGGTGTTGCCATCTAAACGATTCTCTCACAAGAAATCATGTCTGTTACTCACACTCCACTACGTCGATCAGATCTGTGCACGGATGCCCCTTTTTACGTTGTCTTCCCTCACTTGTCATCGATTCATCATCGCTTCCATCACCGTCTGCAGCAAGGGGCTATGCGACATATTCTGCACCAATAGCCTTTATGCACGTGTCGGAGGCATTCCCGTATCCGAACTCAACGTCCTCGAACGGGAGTTTCTTCGCATGATCGATTGGCGACTAACGGTTAGCACGTTTTCCTTGACCCAACTTTCATCTCAACCTCATCACCCACCCTTCCCATTCGCCCAATAAATCTATTCCCTCCCCTCCCCTCCCCCCTTCTTTCGAGGTTTCTCAGCACTTGAGCTGGTCTTGACATGTCTGTCTTTTTTTTTGTGTTGTTTCGCTTCGGCGCTCTGGTCAGTGCACGCGTGAAGTCCTACAAGAATATTACGTCAATCTCGTTCGCACGGAGAGCAGTGGGAGATTTTTCATTCCTGGCTCGCCTCCCATCGCGGACAGCTCAGTCTCCTCGGAAAGTGAGCTCGAGAGCACGGCATCGCGATCGCCATCCCCTTCGCAAGGCCAGTCGTCCACGGATCACCACACCCGACGGCTTACCGGCATGCGATCGCCATCGCATCACGAGCCGTCGACGATTCTTATTGACACAACAAGACGCACACCCCAGGTATATCAGGTCCCGACACTCGAGCAAAACATGGCATTCGCAGATTTGCAGAGCTCGCTTGGAGGAGGGTCTGGTATTCCTTTCGGACAATCTTAGACTACAGAGGAGCATCATATTGTAAAGGAAGCAGAAGCGGTCGTCTTCCCACCGGGCCATGGCATATTAGTAACCATCTGTATTTTTGTCACTCATGGGTTGTGTTCACAGTATGTGCACCGAAAAAAAAACCAGCTATCAATGAAACAAAGGAGTGACTCTGTGATTTACAGTATTTGCTATGCTAGTAATGTGGTTTCAATAGAAGTGTTACAGTCCTGTTAACTGGCGAGGGGTGGTAGTAAAAGAAGAAAGAGTGGTTTGGTTTTTGTGGATTTTCATCAGAGTCGCGGACCCAGCGAAAAAAAAATGAAATGGATGTTCTCCTGTGCAAAAGCTGAGCACACATCAATATGCAAGACAGGACTGACTTCGCACCGCAAGTAGGACTACCTATCAATACACGAACGCAAGCGACAGCGAACAGCACAAACCGAGTCACGTGCAACGTCAAGAACCTGCATCATGCAGAAAAAAAAGCATGCATGAGTTCCCAATCAAATGGACGCCAGGTACACGAAGGGGGCGAGGAAGAGAAACAGGCAAGGTGAGAGATTGGCAAAGACCTAGTGTGACTAACATTACATTCACCGCCTCAGTGCGGAAAGCATCTTCGCCAGCGCATTGATCTGGCCCTTCTGAACCTTCTTCGGTACACCTTCACTGCCCGTTTCGCTGTTCTCGCGCAAACCATCAAGATCGGTGGTAGAGGTAGCCGCGTCGCGGCGCAAATGGACAATGTGCTTTTGCGGTGCACCTGGCCGCTCGCTGATGGTGTCCAGTTTGGGATCCTTGGGCTTGCGAGTACGAGGCTTGCGCTGGGGGGGTTGGCCAAAGATATCTCCCACTGGGTTCGCGTGGTGTTGGCGCGGCAACTGGTCCAATTCCCAAGGTACACCAGACATAACTGGACATCGAGACCGAATTAATGTGCATATTGAAGGTGAGAGTCGCATAAAACCCACTTTTGACATTCTTGGGGATAGCCTGCTGTTCCCCGGTATTTCCGTAAATCTTGCTCTGGCCCGAAGTCTTGGTCTGCGTCCTCCAACTCCCACTCGATACGCTTGTTGCCATCGTGCTGATGCTGCGTGCACTCGAGTTACTGTATCGCGTGAATGCACTCGTAGAGGTGCTCGCACTCGAGGTGGTCGACATCGAGCTACGCCAGTTGCTCTTGTTGGCAGAACTGGTCGACACGGAATTAGAAGAGGCGAAATCCAGACCCACACTACGGAGCGATGGAGGTGAAGCTCCACGAGGTCCTCTGCGGTCAGCAAAGCCGCTATTGCCAGAAGATGTGCCCCACGTGTTCGGATTAAAAGGCGGGGGCTGCCGGCCACGTGTCCAGGTGACCGCTTCGTCTGCAGGAGAACGCTGGGGTGTGAGCGGTGTGCGGGTGTAAGGTGACTGTGGAGCGTGTGTCTGATGACCGATACTAGAAGTTGTACTGTGGGATACAGGAAGAGGTGACAAGCCCATAATCAGATTGGTGACATTACTGGCTGTGCCGGGAGCTAGTTCCTCTACCGGAGAAGGATGTCCCTTTCCTCCAAAAGAAAGTTTCCACTTGGAAGCCTTCTTTGCAACGACAGGGGCGGCCGGTTGGGAAGCAGGCGCATCGGTCGCAGGAGGTTGAATCTCAGCAACGAGGACGGCAGGCATCTTGGAGGATGCAATGCTGGCTGCGCGACTGATATCGATGACCGGGGACGATACGGAGCTAGAGTGTGCCCGCGAGGAAGAACGCGATACCAAACTTATCTCTCTTGCCAAGGTTTGCGAGGCAGAGGCAAGTACTTCCAAGGTCTCGTCCGCTACATCGTTGGTTAACAGCTTGCTCTTCCGTGCCCCGCGGCGTCCCCGTTTCTTCGTAGAGCGGCTTCGGCCATCCTCCATGTCTTGTTCGGCATTTGCTTTCTTCTCGAAACCGAACTCTTGCTCGTCTGCAGCCTCGACCTCCTCGATAACCTCGATATGGGACGGTTTGAGGATCTCACCCTCCATCTCCTCTACGACAGACATATCCAAGTTGGGTACTGTCTCTAAACCTAATCCAGTCTTTTCAAATGGAGGACCAAACGAAGGAGCCCGCGATAAGCTGCGGGAGTGGATGACTGGCGTTCGACCCCCTGCCCGAGATGAAGGACGGCGTGAGGGAGGACAAGATGACAACGGATGACCAACGGTTATTGAAGATGCGGAGACGACACGCTTGTGGCCAGGGACAGGGCGACTGAGTGGTGTGGATTCGGACAGCAATGCGGGCAGATCCTTGATCCAAGCCCCAAACTCGCGTGCAGTGACAGGCGTCGTCATGTTTTCGGAGAGAGAGAACGAAGCAGAGAGGGGAAGATAGAAAACGCGTGTAGCAAGAAATTCGGCCACGGTGGTAGTCATACCGGTGAAACGTTGCATAAAGAAGTTGGAACTATGGTGACGGAAGAGGTTGAAGGAAGGGCAAACACCTTGGGCAGTGTCCGCCCAAGGATTGTAATGGTACAACCTGAACCAAGGTCATTGACGGGGATCGAGAGAGAAGGTAAGGACATACATGTTGATCAAAACGATACCAAGGGACCAAACGTCGGCAGGGGCAGGCTGGTATGTTGGTGCACAGTTATTCCTACACTCGAAGCTCATGTATGGAGCACTTCCACAATCCATGTCAGAGCACTCGGCTTCCGTGGTCGAAAGGCCAAAATCTGTCAACTTGACGACGACGCGACGCTCCCCGTTGACAAAACCGTCAGTGACGATAAAGTTCTCCGGTTTGATGTCGCGGTGGAAAACGCCTTGCTCGTGACAGGAAGCAACGGCATCGCACATCTGGGAAAACATACGGGCAATGAGGCGCAGTCGGGTAGGGCTGAGCAGCTGGGACGGATGGAGGGAAGCGAGCAGGGATGGAGTCGGGGGAGTCCGTGAAGGGGAGGATGCGACATCTTCAGAGGCAACAGGAGTTGGGTCGTAATGATCACGTGCCTGCTCCAGAAAGTAAAACAAATCCTCGCCGGGAACATACTCTAGGAGAAGGAGCAGGAAGGCCGGTGTCTCAAAGGTGTGGTAGAGAGTGACGATGTTGGGGTGAGGACGAAGAGACTGATGGATAGTGACCTGTGTGAGAGGGTGAATATCGGTGCATATATCGAGTTCCCACGAGGACTGACCTCGGTCATCTGGGCAGCAAGGGCCTCTTGATCGAGATTGGCCTTGCTGAGACACTTGAGGGCAAACTCACGGCCATAAGTGATATAGCTCTTTGAGTGGGGGAGTTCACCAAGATCCATGATGCCGCAATGGCCATCCTCGGAAGGCTGTGCACGGGACAAGACCTCACGAACGAGGTAGACGACGGCATATGAGCCTGTGCCGAGTTTGCGAACGACCTCGAACTCCTTGGCAAGGCCAAAGTCGGTACTGTCATGTGAGACGGGGGGAGGGACAAGATGAATGTGGTGACCTTGTAAAACGATACCTTCTCCGATGAAGTCGCCGGGAGCGAGCACATCCTCGATGACAGAGGAGCCCGATGAGGAGGGACGCACCGGGGTCGGGGACCTCGAGACATGGGGACGGAGGGAAGAAGAGG
>JBBPRQ010000656.1:0-18223 GCA_038093095.1 Boletus insuetus | reverse complement strand
GAAGAACTCGGCTATCACCTTGGCCCTATTCCTATTTGTGGTGACAATCAAGGATTGCTCTTTATTGTGCAGAACCCAGTCACTAAAAGTTTCAAACATATCCAGATCCATTACCATTTTGTACGTGATGCTGTGATGCTATGGAAGCAGGTTGAGCTACTCTTTATCCCTGGAACTGACAATCCCGCGGATATGTTCACTAAGAACCTTGGACATGTCAAGTTCAAGGAGTTTCACTCCCAGCTTGGTTTGGAATTCAACTTGCCATCTTAGACTGTGCAGACATTTTTTATTTTACTTTATATTCCTCACTTTTATATCTATGTACCTACCATATACTAGACAAGGGGGAGTGTTGAAAGGACGTGTACTTACAGTCACATGACCTTATATTAAGTAATCATTACAAAGTGTATATAAGACTCTGCTGAGTCTGAATATAAGACATCTCTCTTGACCAGCAACCGCTATCATCTCTGAGAACTCCCCAGCCTTCAAGGTAAGTATTCTAGAGTAGATTCCTAGGTAGTCCGTTTGGCAACGCTGGCTACCAGCTATTGCTACAAGAAGGTCTCATCCTCCTCGAAGGATAATCCCCTCGTTCTGAATGCCCTGCAAGCATTGGATGGCTTGATTCCCCCTGCCTTCCACTCTCACCTCTCAGACTGGACCTTCAACAAAGATGTACTAACCTATCAAGGCCGGGTCTATGTTCTCCCTAATGAATCTCTCCAATGATCCATTATCTCCTGCTGTTATGATCACACTTCTGCAGATCACCCCAGTTACTTAAAGACCCGACAGCTGGTTGCTGTGGAATTCTGGTGGCCTGGTCTTGTGCAATTTGTCTGGACATACATAGAAGGATGTTCCTCCTACCAACAAGTGAAAGCAAACACCCATCCTACTGTACCCTCATCCTCACCAATCCCCTCTTCCACCTGTTGACCTTTCCAGCAAATCTCATGCAACCTCATCTCAGATTGAGGACCCCAATTTGCCTCTGCCTTTGCCAGAGAACTTGGAAAACTCCTAAACTATGACCTTGCTGACCTGCATGAAATCAATATCATGCTGAGTCAGGACATGAACCCTTAGATTTCCAGCCTAATCAACAGTTGGAAAATTCTGATATTTCATTTACAGGTAGTCCACTATAATAGCTACCTACCCTCCAAGTTTCATTTTCTCATTTCAAACCCTTCAAGAGATATTCACAAATCTCCTCTGAAGCACCTTACACTATGTTTACTACACTAAGAATCATACATTTTATTAGCCTCCTGTATATAGGAAAGACCCTATGTAGATTACCTAATCATGTAGTACATTGCTTCATCTGCACAGCTCTAGAGTCACATGTTCTTGCAGCATAGCATTGGATTTGTTTGGCTTAGATTACACAATTATAAGGTTTTGAGGTCTCCCAGGATACACACAGCCTTATACCTGTGCAGAGTTTCTGTCCCTTGTGCATAGCCTCAGAATTGGATGAGTAATCACCAAGACAATATTACCAATCATTCTCTTGGCCATCCAATGAGAATATTGCACATTAGCATTGCATATAGCCTGAAAGCATCTGCATATGGGAACACAGACTCATGTAAATTAGTATATAAGGAGTGGATTTGGTCACCAAGAAGCAGCTTATTATTAGCTCATTAATAGCTCATTTGAAGCTCATTTAGAGAGTGTTTAAATACACAGCTCTTTCAGTAGCAATCTAGCTAAGTAGTTAGATAGCACTAGACTAGTCTAAGATAAGACTTAGCTAGTCCCCTTTGGAAACCTGTACTAAGCAGAAAACAGCACCAGATAGATTACCTCATCTTGTTCCCAAGTGGGCAAGCACTGCCAACTGTAACCTAAGTAAATCTAGCCTAGGAATACTTGGAAATACTAGCATTAGGAGTCACCTGCTATACCTTGTGACTCAGATACACTCCAGTTGCCCAATAGAAAGGTTTATCCAATAACCAATATTGCATGTGAACTAAGAGACATACTAGTATTTTCTCACCCCTTAACCACTGGCATAGCCACCACAGATTCCCAGGAATCACCACTGACATTTTAATAGGCATTTTACTACTGTTTTACCTATAGCTCTACCAATACAAGAGATTTTCTTTAGCTTTGTTGGTGTAAAATACATTATAACATAAGCTTCCATTTCGGCTTATAGCCCCTATCACAGCCACAATACTTGGAGCACAGTGAGGCTTACAAGTCATTGTATTTTCTTTAGCTAGTACATCTAGTTACTGTTTCTCCAGTATTACTAGTATATCAGTAGTAGGATAGATTACTGAACCCATCCTCACATAGCTAGGAATAAGCCAACCCTTTTTCCTTAGACAATAGTCAGGAAAGGAAGAACAACTGGGGAGCCAATTGACTAAGTACTTGTTATGATTCTCTCTTTTCTTTCCTTGTCTTGTACCAATAATGCATCTCATCTATTCTCTTCAGACTTACTTTCCTTTCCTCTATGATGACATATTCCTTACCCGTGTTCATCCCACCAGCATCCTGACAGCATCTACCTACTTAGTCAGCATTTCTTCCATCTGTTTCCATTCTCTTCTATGCCTACCCTAAACACTTATATATCCAACATATATAAGTCGTAGATACTGCTCTAGCATTTCCCCATGCTTGAGCTCCTTTGTCTTCCTTTACCATGTACAATCCAAAGCTCTTGCCTCATCTCTCGCTGGTCCTAGCCCAGCTCCTTTGAACCATTGAACCACTGGTCTTGGCCCAGTCCCCTTGACCCTTGTGTGGACACCCCCACAAGTACCCTTGACCTTCAATCCTCTGCTCTATAAGTCCTCATTGTACTTAAGACTCAATGCTCCTCTTACCCCTAGATTACTTAAAGGCTATGCTTGTTCCTACCTGTACCAAGTGTAACAGTACTCTTACTCACTCAATAGACTAGTTTTTTTTTATTTTTCTTTTCTTCTGTTTGATCTGGTAGTTAGCATTGTCCTATCACCAGCTTATAGTCAGATTGGGCCCAGAGGATAACTGTCTATAGATTAACCTAGCATCTAGCAGTCCAAATGCTGAACAAACAACATCACTCTTTCCACAGCCTATCATCTCCAAACAGATGGAGAAACAGAACGGGTGAACCAAGAAGTAGAAACCTACCTATGCATCTATTGTGGTAATAACCCTTCCTCTTGGTCCGAACACATCACCCTGCTAAATTCACCCATAACCACCATCCCCACTCTGTCACCAACAAATCCCCATTCTATTTCATGATGGGATACGAACCATGAGCTCTCCCCTCAATCCTTACCAACTCAAATCTATCTGCCATAGAAACTCATCTCAAAGGACTTTCCGCTGCCCAAAACGAAGCCCTTGCTGCTCATGAACTAGCTTGCCAAGTCATAAAAGCCTATGGAAACCAAGGTATCATTCCATTCACCAAAGGAGATAAAGTTTGATTAGAAGCCAAGAACCTAAAATGCTGCTCTGCCACTCCAAAATTCAATTCTAAATGAGAAGGACCTTTCACCATCATGAAGATCTTGTCACCCCTCAACTACCAACTCCACTTACTGAAAACCTGGAAAATACACCTGGTATTCCATGCTCCTCTCTTGTCTCCCTATCACAAAAACAGTGTACACAGTCCAAACTTTCCTTCCCCTTCACCAGACCTTATCCAAGGGGAAGAGGAATATGAAATAGAAAAGATTCTGTGCCACCATGGGCCTCTATCTTGCCACATGTACCTTACCTGATGGAAAGGATATTCGGCTGAAGAAGACTCTTGGATCTCTGAATGGAACTTCAAACATGCAAAGTCCACCCTTTCTGAATCTAAAAACCTTCATCCCTCCACTTTCTCTCTTTCTTCCTAACCACCACTATAACATATCATGTTTTTCAAAAAACTCTCCATCTCTTCTAAATCTTCCCTCACCACCTCATCTCTCACTTCTTCCTCTCCTCCTCCCACCTCTGCTTCCTCTTCCTTAGTTGTCGCTGACCCTGGCTGGAGTTCTGCCACCATGTTATTCACTCCCTACCCTAAACTTATGATCACCTGGACTCCCTCCGCCCTCTACCCCAGATGTACCACTGTTAAAGAACCACTTATGCCACCTGCTCCTGTCCCATCTTCTCCCATCATCTTTTGCCCTATTCCTACTGAATCTGGCATTGACATTAGAATGAGCCCTCATCCTGTTCATGCAGTCACTGTTCCCCTTATGCAAACAATGTCAGGCCTAGAACTCCTTCTCCCCAATACATTAGAACTCTTGGATGATATCTCTTAGACTCTTGCCTTGCTATTCTCCTTGAATCACACATGGACATGGACTCCGCATACCTCACCCTTTATTGGGCATACCTTCAGACCTTCAGGCTTTCCCTTGTTACCAACAAGTTCACCTTGTTTGCCAATGCTCCCTTAGATTAAACCTGGGTAGCTGGATATTGACTTAGTAAGCTGAGGACAAATGTATTTAATTCCTTTGCAAAATAGTACTAGTTGTATTATTAAAAAATTCCTCTGCCACTAGTAACTGTCATTCTGCACTACTATTTCAAGAGTTCACACACTCATAAAGTAGAAGGCCTTGACATAAGCATAAGCTAAATTATAGGTTTAGCTTAGACAAGACTACACCAACTGAAAAACAACGCTAGTCAGACACATGAATTTGTTTGGCAACCAACTATAATGTATAGAATAGAGAAATAGTCCATTATGAAGAAGGGCTCTGGGATAGACCACTGATCAGATGAGTCAACTACAATGAGGCTACACTGAATTAATTGTGATCTGAAGCACAGTATAGCATGTGTAAACACTAATGTTAGCAATATCTGCAAAAAAGATCAAAGTGACAATCAACTCCTAGCTTTCTCCAAAACTAGATAGCATGCTCGTATTGAGTAGTGCATTTTTAAAAGTAAAGTTGAAGTAAATCACAAACAAATTTTCTAAAAGGTGGTTAGAGCAGCTGACCGAATTCTACACATCACTCACATGAAGTGCTTAATAAGAGAGGAGTTGATAAAAATAGCTGTTTGCTCCATGCTAATTCTATGCTATTGTGTAAGAGTGGGATACTATGGCAATGTTGCTAGAAGTTAGAGAGTTGAGCAGCTCAGCAAACCAACCCACCTCAGTATATTGATGGTGTCAACCTAGAAGAAATGCCACATGGCTGCCTTTTGGATTGTTAGCATACTCACTCCAAATAGCCTCCTTTAGAAGATCTTCCACAAGATCTTTTAATAGGACATCCAGCTAAGACATCTCGTCCAATACCCAGTCTGCCTGAAATGCATAAGCAACCAGCAAATGCCCACTTGATTAAAAAGCAAGCCAGGCTGGTGGCTAAAATAGAACAAACAAAAGACCTCAAGTTTTGTATTTCAAAAAAAAATCCACCTTTGGTATGGAATTTGTTTGAATCCATGAAGAATATTCCACATCCCACCTGACTCAAATAATAATTTTTTTCATGAATGTCTTATCATCTAGATTGCTTCATCATGGTGAATCCAGTCTAGGTAGTCTTGGTCATAGGAACATTGTGGACATTGAAGGTGGGGCTAACCAAGAAATTTCTGGAATTAAGACATCATTGGATCTACCAGCAGATTTTTGAGCAACAAACTGGGGATCTTGTTGTCTTTGTTTGTACTGTCTTGCATGTGCACTCTTGGTTATCTTGCCTGGGTTGAGAGTCAAGTCCTAGGCATCTGGGATTAGACTGGTAGAAGCCATGAGCACCAGCAGCATAGTTTTGATGAGACTCTGGACATAAGCTAGTATGCTCATATTTGGGTGAGTATTTGGTGAAGGAGTGGAATCTAGGCTTTAGGTACATGACATTGGGCTAACAAAAGTTACAGGCATTAGTAATGCTGCTTGAATGGATTTGAAGATACTTAAAGTCACTGGGTTTATATGGAGCAGTTTCATCTCATAGTACAACCTACAAAAAAGTATACACTGATATTTTAGGCATCACTGCCTATGCCATGTACACAAACAGTTTGGACTGCACTTGCTTCCTAACTGGAATGGATCAGAAATTGAATACTGTGCCTACTGGGTGGAAAAACTACAGAAAAACAATGGTATATGAGCTGGAGTGGAAACAAACAATGAGGGAGGAGAGGAGGAGAGAATAGTAATATGGTAGTAGACTCAGATTAATATACAAATGTTTTCACAGTTAAAATGATTGGATTGTGAAATCTAAGTTATATAAATGTAGACCATAATTATATCATTTCAGAACATGCATGAGTTCTTAAATATGAAATGGAAATCTGAGTACTTTCTCTCCTATGCTGTACTTTGTTGAGTAGCTATATATTGTCTCTTAGTCAAGTAATAATAGAATGTACTATCCCTTGCTCTGGCTTATTGAACACCTGTGTGATTAGGGGATTAATGGATATTGCCTTGAAGTATGCTAAAGCATAAGCATGATCACTGATCCTAAGTCATCTTCTCAACTAGTTCATCCATAGGGTCAGGCTTGCTAGAGGAGGTGGTCTTGAATTCCTTAGGGGTCTTGGACCATTCTTTGTCCTTAGACTTAGAGGTAGTAGATGTCTTAGGAGTGTGGATATGTTTGGTCTTGTGCTTAGTCTTACCCCTATCTTTCTTATGCTTAGGGGTATGGTAATCAAGCTCACTGTCTGAATCTGTGCTAGATTCATTGTCAGAATCTTCAGAATCAGACTCACTGTAGTCTAAGCAAAAGTCTCTTTGCATCAGAGTGTTGTCTATGGAATAATGTTTCCATTACTCCACTGATAATATCTCTAATAGGGAATGGCTTGGAAATCTTCTTCTTGGCATTTCCAGCTAGTAGGTGGATTTCCACCTTGTTCTTCATATCCTTGGGAGGTCCCATCCAGAAATATGTCTGGTATTCTGTGTCAGTAATAATAGACTCCTCCTTGAGCCATTCTGCAACTACTGTGTACTTGTGTACATATTGCTTTTATTGGATAAGGGACTTTATTGTTTTCTTGGCATACTTTCAGGTGAAATGTTGTAAGTCTCCCAAGTTATAATGGATATCTGCTCTGTCAGCATCAAAGTGCTCAAGAAGCTTCTTCTTAAAGTCATTATTCTTGTATTCAGGTAAAACATAGATAAGTTGGTTGACTTCTCTATTGTAATAGATGTTAACATCCTTGCATTTGTCTGCATCAGAAGTGATATTGTACTGTTTACAAAGTTGCTCATGGCATTCAAAGAACTTTTTGATGTCACAATAGCTGCCCTTGAACTTGTCAGGGGCATCTCCATCTCTACTCTTGGATTCTAAAAGGTAGGAGTGTGTAGTAGTCATTGAGACTAATAGAGGTAGAAGTGATGTAAGCAATAGAGAGGTTATATGGGGCTACTTATCAGATAGCAGTGGATAGATGGTTGTGTGACACTAGTGGTCAATAGAGGTGTGTGATAAAGCCAACCCCTTGTGGTGGGCTCCAGTTGTTGTTTGTTTAGGATTTAGACTGCTAGATGGTTTGGGGAATCTAAACACAATCAATCCTCTGGGCCCAATCTGACTATAAGCTGGTGATAGAGACAATATTAACTACCAGATCAAACAGAAGAAAAGAATAGAAAACTAGTCTACTGAGTGAGTGAGAATACTTAGTCAATTGGCTCTCTAGTTGTTCTTCCTTTCCCAACTATTATCTAAGGAAAAGAGTTGGCTTTCTTCCTAGCTAAGTGTAGGTAATGTAAGTAGTAAAGATAACTACTACTGAAAGACTAGTAGAAACTAGGTAAATGTTGCTAGATATACTAGCAACAGAAAATGTAGAAACTTGTAAACTTTACAGTGTTTCAAGTTCTGTGGCTGTGTTAGGGGGTTATGTACCAAAATGGAAGCTTGTATGATGAAGTAATTTTCACCAATCAAAGCACAGGTTTATTCCTACTAATGGAATAGATATAGGCAAAATGGTAGTAAAATGCCTAAATAAAAGTTAGCAGTGTTTTCTGGACAACTACCGTAGCTATACTAAAGGTAAATCATGGGAATAATACTATATATATCACTTAGTTTACATGCAATATTGGTTACTAATAATCTTATCTTATTGGATAACTAGAGTAAATGTTTGTCAACAGATTTAATAGAGTGATTTTCAAATGCAAATTCCCAAGTATTCCTAGGCTAGATTTACTTAGGTTACAATTGGCAATTGATATGCCCACTTAAGAAAATGCTTAGATAATCTATTTGGCACTTGTTTTCTGCTTAGTACAAGTTATCTAGTGTGACTAGCTAGTAGTAGTAGTGCTACTAAGTCTAGTCTAATGAATTCTAGCTATTAGCCTTTTAGCTAATTAACTAAAAACTTCGAGCTAACTAGGGCTATGTACAGCTCTATTAAATTAGCTGCTAATGAGCTTGTATCAGCTGCTTCTTTTGCTGCCAATCTCCACTCCTTATATAGTAAATTATATAAGGCTGTGTTTCCTTTTGCAGTTGCTTTGGGGGCTATGTGTACTGCCAATCCACCTAAATGTACTATATTCTGATTGGATGCCCAAGCAAATGATTGGTAAGAATGGCTTGGTGCTTACTTGCCCATCTCCTAAGGCTGGTGTATAAGGAACAAAGTCTCTGCACAGGTATAAGACTATTAGAAACCTCAAAACCTTATAATTGTATAATTAGAGCCAAATAGATTCAATGCTATGCTGCAATAATCATGTGACTCAAGAGCTGTGCAGGTAAAGCAATGAACTACATGATTATGTAATCTACATAGAGGCTTTCCTATATACAGAAAGCTAATAGAGTGTACATATTCTGAGTGTAGTAAACACTAGCATTATGAAGGCACTTCAGAGGAGATTTGTGAATATCTCATAAATGGTTTGAAATGAGAAAATGAAACTTGGAGGGTAGATAGCTAGTATAGTGGACTATCTATGTATGAAATATCAGAATTTTCCAACCATTGATTAGGCTGGAAATTTAAGAGTTTGTGTTCTGACTCAGCATGATATTGATTTTGTGCAGGTCAGTGCAGAGACCAACAAGGGTGGCTTCAGGTCAAGCCTCTCTGTCTTCTGCAGGATCAATGTTGGTATCTACTCCGACAAGGGGGGATCCCCTTACTACTTCATGAATGAGGTAGAGAGAACACTAACCACAAGTTTATTCTTAAGAAACACACTGATATTTCAAATCCATATCTGATGTAGGTTTAGCATATGTGTTTTAATGTACATGTACATAGGCCCTTGTAATGTGTGGATGCATAGATTAGCTGCACAATGATGAGTGTATGGATTGTCTGCAATATGTAGGATATACACCTTATGGAGGGCAACATGCTAGACCACTTTGAACTTCTGGAGACTGACCATTTGACAAATGGTTTAGAAGAATTTAGCTGATGAATGCATTGGAGGGGACAAACAGTGTAATAGTATTTGACAAATGTTTTAGTGGTATTTGACAAACCATTGACAAACGGTCCAAGAGGGTTTATTTGACAAATGGTGTAGTGGAAAATAACAAGAAGTTTAGTGCATTTAATGAATTATTGACAAACAGTCCAAGAGCATTTATTCAATGAAAGGTATAGCAGTATTTGACAAACCATTGACAAACAGTCTAGGAGCATTTATTTGATAAATGGTGTAGCAGCATTTGATGAATCATGAACTTTCTGTTGACAAAAGGTTTAGTGATTTAATGAATAGTTTATTGATGCTTGATGAACCATTTTCAAACATTCACAAATAAGATCTCAGTTGAGCATTCATATACATGGATGCTCTTATGGAGTAGATCTCAGGCATTGATGATACACATGTTCTTATATATTACATAAAATGATTCTGGGTTGTCTATCAAGTGTTCTCATAAGAGGGGGTACACATCAATTCTTCTGTGCATGTTCATTTTGCTTTCTTTAATCTAATTGATTGATGATTTATATGATATAATATATTCTCATTAGACACCAAGATGTAGTAAGGCAATAGCACATGGTAATCAGCTTCAATCTGAACCACCACCATCCCCCCATAGTAGTGACCAAGTTCTGCATCATTGGTTCATCCACCTCTGCATATTACATATACATATGTACATAGATGATCAATCATTCAGCATAACTAACCATACCTTTTATAGTGGTGACATCCACATTTTTTTTGGAGATTGCTGAATGGTGACATTGATATCTCCATCTATGGCCCTATTGGCTGGATATCCTGGGACCCATCTACAGTCATGCCTCATAGACAATTTGGTCTATCCTGCTCCATGTCCCAAACAAAACCTTTGGTATGTGAAAGCAGCATCTGACATTGAGCATGCAGTTTGTGAATACCTGTTAGACCTGGATGCCCTCTTCCAGTTGATCATTGACAAGACAGCACACATGGACATGGACATAGACCCTAATACAAATTCCATCATTTCACACCAAGTCAGCGAAACTCACATACAATGCTTCTAGCAAAAGTAGTGGGCTATTGATGACAATGGAGGAGGGATACATTGTCCCTTCAGAGTGGCTATTGGATATGGCAATATGACTTGGTTTAGACCATTGTAGATTATAGTAGTATTGTCCTCCACCCTGGAGCTACTGTAGGTGTAATAATGAAGAAAGGCAAAAAAGGCAGGATCAATGGTAAGCATGTAATGATACATCAATTAAGCAGGCAATATAGAAACAACTGCAAAGATATCAAGATGGATTCCATGGCTTGGATGAAACAGGGCATTCAAACTAATCTGACATTCTATTCCAAAGAGAACTTTGGTTGACTTATAAATGAGATAAAGTCCCACCATGCCATCAAACAGAACCTTATTCTTATAATGAAGCTGGACGAGGCATGTTACAATCACAAAGATACATTGCAAACACTGTGCACCCATCTGCCAGGCAAATCCAAGAAGGAGAGGGAGAATGACAACCTATTACAGATGGTCACAAGAGCAGAGCATGAAAGCATAATGCTTACTGCTGCAATAGAAGCCACAAGGACAATGTCCAAATTGCTTGTCCAAGTGCAGGAATTAGTGTGCATGCTAGATACTCAGTGTTACCCCATGTATGTATGATTCCAGTTCTTCCCCCATATCCTCTGCATAATCTAACATGCTATCTCATTGTTGTTGTCATCATTATGACCAAGATGTACTTTCTTCTCTCATTTTAATTCTCATATTTATTCATTCCATCTGGCCATTTGCCATCTCTATGCACTGTGGGCATTCAATATGTCTCCTAGTATGGTCTCTCTCACTGGTTGCAGCACATCATCACCAGCAAAATGCATATGCTTGAGATATTCAACCAGCCCTTTATTCCATTTGTAGGGAGCCCTTCCCACTGGTGTCATGGGGCCCATGCATGGATGGGCACATGATGTCCTTTATGCCATTCCACTATAACATGCAGACAGATGAGATGATATTGCAGCTGTTCAAAAATCTATTTTGTGATGCAAGAACTTCATAGAGATATATCTCCACAGCCACTGGATCAAATCACATGACCCAGGGACCAATTTTGTAGCCAAGGGTAAGGGCTATCTTATATCCCATCAAAGCTAAGTGGCATTCCCATGTCACATGTGCTTGCAGTGTGCTGTGCAAACTGTGTTAGGGTTAGTTATTGCAACAGTTTTGGAGGTCACTGCATTACATAGAGAAATTACAGGCAAACAGATGAAGAATGGGTGATGAATCATTGATGAACTGTTTATGATTAAATTACATGAAGAATATTACATTGAGGAATTATATGCAAACAGTTGAAGAACAGATGAAGAATTGGTGATAAACAGGTGTTAAATTATTGATGAAGCATTTATAATCAGTTTACAAATGCTTCATGGGTATTAGTAAAGGATATTACACCAAGGAATTACAGGCAAATGGTTGAAGAATGGGTGATGAATGGGTAACAAACCATTTAACAAATAACAACAGTTCCAACAGTTCCATGTTCTAATTCCGGAACCCCTATTCCAGAACCACTTCCAGAATGTTCCCATGCTTTCCAGACTTGGAACCACTGGAACCACTTCCGGAATATTACTATGTTCTTCTGAGCTTGGAAACACTGGAACCACTTCTGGAACTTCCCTGGAAAGCACAGAAGCACCAGAAGTACTTCACTTAATCCTTATAATCTTCTTTCAGGGTTATCATGGCAATCTTGTAGGTAACATAATATGAGTGTGCCTTCACCCATAGCATATATATATACCTGTATCTCACTCACAAGCACCTCAGTCATTTCCACCCATCTTAGATAGTGGCTGAGTATCAGGCAACTCCTGCCCTCTCTCAGACTTTAATAGGTTATGAGCCCTGTTGGCACAAGCTAATCAGACAAATTTGAATGACTCAACACTCGTGCATCCCTCAATGCACCTTCCACCATTCAAACCCAAACGACCTTCAGCTATCAGTCATCTTCAGCTATCGGCTATCTGTCAGCTGTCAGAAAATAAACTTTCTTCTGTCAAAACCTTACCTGTCCTGTCACTCAGCATGACATTAGATACTATCTGAAGTGACAAAATCCTAACTGGACCCAAAACTTTCCCCCTGTGGAAGGTCAAGGTCATCTAAAAACTCCGGAGTGGCAAGGCTTATGAAGTCATTTCTGGGATGGATCCAAAGCCTCAAAACGACTGGAGTAATAGCTTCAGATATCTGTGACTGGTCAGCATGTGATGAAAAAGCCCATGGCATCATACAAAAACATATTTCTGATGCCCTTCTACTCAAAACAGAGTCCTGCAGCTCTATAAAGGAACTCTGGGAAAATCTCATATCACTCCTAAATGCTCCAAGTGTCTCCTCTACCTTCTATATATTCCAGCAACTCTTCAACATAACCTGGAATGGCAACTCTAATGTCTCAGAACACATTGCATCACTCTGAACCTCAGAATCTCACCTTGCCAGCATGAAGTTCGCTGTCAACTCCAAGGTCATGGCATTTATCCTCCTAAATTCCCTTCCAAAATCTTCAGAATGGGAGCTATTCAAGTCTTTCCTTATCAACACCACCAAGAATAGCAAACTGACTTTCAATGCAGTAGAAACTCAAATCATTGCTGAGGACACTCATTTGTGCTCCTCCAGACATTCAGAGTCAGCAATGAAGGCCTCTGGAGCACCAAAACCCTCTACTTGTCCTTCAAATGCTTCTGCTTGGTGTGAACACCACCTGTTGACGGGCATAACTCTGCTGAGTGCAAGGTCTACCACAAGTGGGTCACAGAATTGAGAAGTGGAGGATTTAAGAAGCCATGGAAAGAAAAGGAGAAGGCAAACACAGCAGAAGGAACTCTGGATGTTCCAGATTCAGCACACATAGTCAGTGCAAATGTATCCAAGTCCCTAATCCAGTGCATTCAGGCCTACTCATCATCTGAGCAAAATAACAGTGGGAGAAACACACTTATCATTGATTCTAGAGCATCATCCCACATGGTTCCTCATTGGTCCTGGTTCTGGACATACCGTCCACTTAGTCTTCCATGACCAGTAACCCTCAGAAACAACCCAGAAGCACATGCCATCAGAATCGGAACAGTACCACTCATATCACAGATCTCCAGAAAGACCTATGAAGTAATCCTATCAAATGTCCTTCAATTCCACCTTTCAATCATCTCTGTAAACTGACTTACCTCCACAAATCTTTCTGTGAACTTTCTGGTGAACTCCAATGCATACTACATCTGAAAGGACAAGAACATCATTCTGATTGTGAAACATAAGGGTGGCCTATATCATGCAAAGATCACTCCAAGTGAGCAAAAGAAAGCTGCTCATGCAGCAGTAAATATCAACCTCCTCCTCCATTGAATGGGCCATATCTCCATTGACAGGATCCAAAGCATGGTCAAATCTGGACAAATCCAAGAAATCAATATCCTAACCAGAACACCCACATTCTGTGAGGCATGTACACTTAGAAAGACGAAAAAACTTCCATTCCAAGCCCAAGAGGAACATCGGACTATCCATCCACTGGAACTAATACATACCAATGTTGGAGGTCCTATAACACCATGATCACACAAGAGCTACCAATTTTGGCTCATCATTGTTGACAACTTCAGCCGTTTTCCTTGGATCTACTTTATGAAACACAAAAATGAGACTTTAGATCTACAATCAATGGAAATCAGATGTCAAAACTCTTTTTCTAACAGAAATTGGACAGGAGGGATTTCTCTAAATCCTACACAAAATTTGTTTAAAGTGACGGTGGAACAGAGTACACTAGCAAGACCTTCTGGAATGAACTCCAGGCTGATGGCACAATTCTTAAAATCTCTGCTCCATACACTCTGGAGCAAAATGGTCTGGCAGAGTGAATGAACCAGACACTAGCCACACTGGCCAATACCATATTGGAAGAATTCAAACTTCTAAAATCATTTTGGGCTAATGCCATGTCCACTGCTGCCTATGTTTCTCCATGCAGTCCAACTTCCGGACTTGATAGAAAGGTACCCTATCAAATCTTTTTCAATTGCCATGTCAATCCGACTCTTTTTCACCCCTTTGAATGTCCAGCCTATGCCTACACACCCAAGGAGCAGTGGGGGGGTAAATTCTGACAACATGGGAAGAATCGCCATGTCAATTTTGATGAATCTGGAACCATCTCCAGTGCTGAATCTGCTCCATGGAATGCCACTGCTATTGTGGGAGGGCTTAATTCCAAAGCAGAACCATAATGATGACCATTGACCCAATCCTAGACCAGTGGGAGACATTCCTGTATCCCCAGATGATATTCCAGAACAACCTGTCAGCCCTGGTATTGAAGAACTTGCTGAACACCTTGATCAACTTTGCTTACAAAAAGTTCCTGCTCCTGCACCACCTCCAGCTGCCATTCCAGTAGTTGTTCCAGCTGCACCCCTTGTTCCACTAGCCATATATAACAAAGCAACCAACAATGACAAGCAGCCAACAAAAACAAAGAGTATGACCATACTCTACAGGAGGAAGCATAGCCACACAATCTGGAACAGACTCCGGAATCACCAGAAGATGATCCAGAAGTCCCTGGTATATTTGCAGCCTCCATAGAGGATTTCATATTCACTGGGTCTGCAATATCATCCACTAATGAGTCACTTCCAAATACTCTGAAGGAAGCCTTCTCAGGTCCAGACAAGGAGCTATGGAAATCTGCCCTAGAAGACGAACTCCAAAGTCTTAACTCCAACCATGTCTATGAAACTGTACTCATTTCAGAAGGAGTATCCCCAATTACCTCCAAACCTGTATTCTGAATCAAACGGGACCAGTCTGGAAACATCAAATGCTACAAACTCTGAATTGTTGCCCACGACTTCACACAAAAAGAGGGAGTGGATTACCAGGAAGTCTTTGCTCCAGTAGCTAACCTTGACTCTGTCTGAACTCTAATTGCCTTGGCTGCCAAGCACAACGTGGAGTTGGACCAGATGGATGTATCTACAGCATACCTCAATGGAGAACTGCAGGAGGACCTATACATGTCATCTCCAACAGGTATTCTGATTCAACCCAGATATTGCTGGAAACTCTGGCGCTTCTTGTATGAACTCAAACAAGCTGGCTGGACTTTTTTTTTTTTTTTTGATTCTGTGTTTATTGTCTAGCAGGCAGAGCCCATGTCAGACAGTACATGCGTGTAATATCACTACTATTAAGTCATACAAAAATTGGGGGGGTGTAATGTGTGATATCGGCTCGAGAACCGAGCACAGCCTGCATGGGGCTAGGTAGGGACTGGAAGAGAGTCCTGAGCACAGAAGACATTGAGAAAACAAAGGGCTCAGGGACCTATCAGGGACACACAGTGTAAAATAAAAATAGAAGAAAGTGAGGTGGTTAAATCCCGGAGGTGTGTATTGTTACAACTTGTTCCTTTTTCCTTTTTCCTTACTGTAGCCATCTGTATGGAAGCAACCAGGGGGAGGTGCATTACGGGTACCCCTGACTCCGAGTTAGCAACCAGAGTTCCATTATGCATTATGGTTGCTATTATTAGCAACCTAGTGGCTGGTACTAGCATTATGGTGGGTGACTTAGCAACCAGCCAAGAGTATAAGTATGGTTAGATAGGAATGGACACTGACATCATGACCACATGTCAATCTGTGTTGCAAACAGAATGGAATAGACCCTGAGTGAAATTTTCACAAAGCTACTACTGGCCTCATCCTACCATCTTGTAACTCAACTATGACCTCTCTAATGCACGATGGCCCATCCTCAGAACTAATCTCACAAATTCATCATCTACAATGTTTGCTTGAACACCTCCCAAATACCTTGCCTCTCAATCCTGAGGAGTCCAATTACCATTTTGGCCTGGACATGGACCACATCAATGATGAGGGAGTGTGGTATGCTTTTAACTGGAATCTCGATGTTTGCTTCGAAATGCATAAGCTCCACAACAGGAAAACCATTGTCTTCCGAGAATGTGGCAACCAGTACAATGCCCTGATTACAATGATGAAAGGAACTGTAAAATTGCTTCCAACAAGAGAACATACCTTTTTCCATGATGTATGGCTTGAGCATCTGATAAAGGCGGCAGAACTGCAGGGTGCCAAGGTTTCTGTAAAGTGAGTTTATCATTCAAAGCAAGATGAAAGATGTGCTCACTCAACTCGGAATGAACCTTGCATGCAATAGACAAACAGTTGCTACTGAGAATGAGGGTGAGACCAGGCCAGACAAGCAGGCACGCACCTCTGGATCATGCACTAAGTCAAAATCTGAAACAGATACCAACTCAGAAGTCGGGCTCTTGGAGGCATGATCACAGGGATCTCTGAAGAAGTGTGTTGGTAGTATTTACCTTGCAGATGACATACGAGCTGCTCCGAAAAGGTGGAATAGCTCCAAGCCGCAGAGACAGCTTACATTCCGTGATTTGACATGGAAGTCACTGGAGACAGATGAAGATAAGGTGTTGCAATGGAAGAGGTTGGTGAAATTAGACAAAGCAATGTGGCAAGAAGCAGAGTGCAAGGAGGAAAAGAAAAAGGCTCAACAGAAGGACCACCAACGTGAGCTTGCTGCTAAATGACAGCAACAATGGCGTGATTGCCAGCATGTGCTGGCCACTAATAAGGTCAAGGAGTGTCATCAATCTATCAATAATGTGAGTAACTTTTGGTACAAATAGACTGGAATTCATTAAAGTCACTATCACAGGTGTTGAAGGACTTATCTGCAGATTCAAGTGTGCTTGATGTGGCTGCAATATCGCATTCAGACCACTTAGAGTGGAAGGAGCAGCAGAGTGGGAAACATGGAGGTACCAAACAAGAGTGCCACAAATGCACAAACTGGTACCATCCATTCCTCTGGGTGCACATTGATCGAGCAGCCAAAATCCATGACTGGTCACCACAGAAGATCATCAGTGCACTCCAAAAAGAACAGCCAAAGCTGTTTGACTGCCTGCACAAGGGGACCATTTTCAAATGGATTGACAAAACCAAGTGGCAGTGGTCAGTGGCAACGCTCCTCAACATTGAGTGCAGACACACCCTTGCCGGATATGGACAGTCTGGGGTTCTTTGCCATTATCCTCAAGTCCAAGAAGAAATTGTCGAAAGACTCAAATCCCTGCGTGCATCCAGCCTCCCAATCAATGTTATTGTAGCAAGATCCATCATGCTAGCAGTAATTCAGAACCGTGCTCCCGGTTTGCTGACAACATTCAAATGTTCCGAGGTTAGTTCAATTTTGTTTGCTCATGCTCTACATGCTAATTCCAAGACAGAAATTTGTTCGGTCCTTCTTTGACGGTGTTCTTGACTGGTCTCCCCACAAAGGGACACGCACGGCTGCAAAGCTCCCTGCCAATGCAGAGGACAAGTGTGAGGAAGCCTTCTTTAGGCTTGTCTACATAATGAAGTGGCATTGTGTGCCTCCAAAGGTATGTGCACACAGTGTTGTATGTCACATCATGACTGACTTTTTCATACTGGATCTTGCTGATTTTGACCTAAAAATTGTTACGTTTCCCTATTTTTCCCCTATTTTTCCTTATTTTTCTAGGCTTTGTTTCAACAAGAAAAGACACAAGTGTCGCATTCACTACAGACACACTACACTTCTTATCCTAATGCTCCACTTGCTTACTTTCCCACAAAGCCCATTACTCTCCACGATATTAA
>JBBPRQ010000655.1:0-18256 GCA_038093095.1 Boletus insuetus | reverse complement strand
CTATTGCTGAACTTTCACCAACATATTTCGGTGGGTATTCATCTACATCTGCCACGTTTCGTTTCTAACGGGAATATCTGGAATCAGAAGTGAGATAACGTCTTGTTGAGTGTACCCGCATCCGCCACACCTTTAGGATAGACTGGTGACCGGTCCGTCTATGAGGCGAGAAGCCGTCGATAGCTTTTTGCCTCATAGACGGACTGGTCACCAGTCTACCTTTAGGAAGCGACCCGGCCATCACGTTCAGTGTCGGTGGTCACCATTAATGGCACGGATTATATAGTTTAAATATGATTTGGATAATAATCTCTACTTTGCTCCCCTATGTCTGTGCTGTAGGTGGTTCGAGGTAGACGGAAATGGATTACGATACAGGCTTGTTAGAAGCGTGTACTGTGTGTCTGTAATACGAAGTCAGAGAAAAACTGGCACGTCAGCCTTGTATGATACGCCGTTTTTGTCAACATTCATTATGTAGATACGCGTCCTCGGATGGTCCAAGAGGCCCCTTGCAGTGTCCATACCGTGCAACTTGGCGACCTCTCACCACCGTATTGAATGCCGAATCCGGCAGAGAGATGCTCCTGCCATACAACAAGGCAGTATGACGATCCTGTTTAGGCGTGCGTCCTTGAGCACCACTCTTTTTCGAGTTACTCCTGGTCTTTGTCTCGCCGGAACGCGTAAGATAGTATGCCCAACTTTGCTGAAAACTTGAGTGACGGGGAGACTAATGGAACAATAGACGCTGTGGGGTGTGTGTTAACATTTGATCACTGCTAATGCGTCGGCGGGGACAAATGACACTAGGAACCGTGAGAGGACGTGGATCCGCTGGCACGTCCAATTTTGGTAACCGGAAATCCTACTATCCAATGATGTCACACGTCTCCTGGTCCGACAAAATTCTGAAGTCAACCACCGCCAAAATGGAATTCTTCTTTGATGTCTTCTCTCTCTTACCACCCTCCGAAAAGTTTGCTGCCATGTCCCAGTCTATGGAAACCATACTCAACACCGCACAAAGCTATTCCCCGAACGGGTGGATGGATCGCATTTTTCAATGCAACTACAGCGAGCTTGAACACTTTGTCGTCACAGACCTGTTCCATTACAAGGAACAGAAAGTATTCCCGGACTTTCAGCATGAGTACCTTGTACTACGTGTGCAGCCCAAATCCTCCTCTACTTCAGCCCCACCACACACCAACATAAAAATATCCCGTACAATCAGAAACCATGTCCTCCCCACCCGACTCGGCCTATGGGGCTCTGCAACCGACACCGTGGAGGTCCAGGCTCCTCCTAGCGCGGTTCCAGTCCAGGAGATCCACCGTCTTACTTGGCAACAGAATAATGCTCCCACTCTGCTTTGTATCTCCCACTTGGTTTCGACGGTTCATCATCATATGCCGTACTACTGTCTTCTCAAGACCTCGTGCTACGCCTTCGCACGTGCTATCAAAGATGCTATCTACCGCAAGTACGATGGCTTGGCGGCAGTGCCTAATCCTCCTCGCTTTCTCACACGACAATCCCATTTCATGGGCTGCATTCCGGCTGGCATTACAAAGTCACAGAAGGTGGCTGAAGCAGTCATTGCCTTATAATGTTGTAGTGGTATGTGACCTTTCAAGTTATTGTTTGCGGTTGACTAGGGCTTTCACAGCCATCTGGTTCAGTGGTATGGACGAGGAGACCTGTACACTCAGTCAGCCTCCAGATTGTTCAAGGTGGATTGGGCGGTGTTATGTACAGTGTAGTTCTTGGTGACTACCAGCGAGTGGGTGTTTTGGTGGATTCCCTTGTTTTGGTATTCCTTTTGTCTTCACCTCTTACATTTGGCTTGTTTTCAGCTACGCGGCAGGCCGAGTGGTTACTGTAGATGTTCCAACAGCGCTGCAAGCATTGTGACTTTTCAATTTACGTGCATTATTCTTATTGTGGTTTCATGGCTCATCGCGATCGATTTTTTCTACTGCATGCCCCATTCTCCCAATGGTCTGGAACATGTAGCACCCGAGCACCCGGAACGCCACATGACAATCTAACACCATCCACGCAGCTCATCACCGCCGCTTGCCAGTGAATGTCAGGTAGTACTAACTACTAGTATACAGCAACTTTCGACCTACGTCGGGTCCTACTTTGCATGCCAATCACACGCACCTGCTGCGGTGAGTAGCAGTGTGACAACTACTTATCCCTACACATGCTGGGCAGCCCTGAACCAGTTCAAGAGCAAATTTTCCTGTGTGTAGTCTGCCGTACACCGGTCACCTGTGTCGCTGAAGGACGCATCACCGGCGTCTTACACCTGGGACATGGGCACACAGCATGGATGATTACTACTCGTACTCATACCATCGACGATTTAGAACCCTCCGAAGAAAGTGGAAGCGATAATGATATCCTGGATAACGTCGACGAGGAGCAAGTGCGTTCAGAAACTACTGTCGTGCTCGTTCCAGCAAGTCCACTGGCACCAATGATGCACAAAAAGGAGTGGCGATGGGAAGCACCCAGGTCGAGTTGGACAGCATCAAAGTCGACGATGAAGTACTATAGGCCTGTTGCTATATACCCGGTTCTCATTGCTCACATTCATCTTAGGTGAGCTTGTCACAGCGCGCCGCATGGTTCGAACCAAGGTAAATGCATCATTTAGGTGCAGATCACGACGTCTTCGTTCTCGCTCCCACAGGCATGGGAATGGTATGTTTCTGACATGAATCGCTTCAGATACTTGGAATTGACAGAGCCTCTGCTTTCGAGTCCCAACGACTGCCGAGGATGTGAATCGTTATATGATGCTTTGAAGAGCATTGGATTATGCCTATGTGCTACTGTGGGGTCTCAATCACCGTTTATTCTTTCTTCGGTGAGAGTCATGACATTTGGATCTTTTTTCAATTCACTTGCATGTCGAGTAGCTCTCACGACGAACCGTGACTACGTCCCATTCTAGTCCAACGCGAGAAGAGGTATCCACACCCATATTCTCGTTCATGAAAGCAGCCAGACAATCCATGAGGTTCTGAGAGACCTATTCTCATTCTCGAAGCAGCCGAAGAAATTACCATTGATCTATTCCCGTCTCAGCGACTCCTGAGAAGCTTATATACAAGAATTCATGTGTACGCTTACAGCGCTTGCATCAAACATCGTATCTCTGTGAGCTTGACACCCATATGTCTGGTCAATCCTATTGATCACGCGAAAGGACTCGGAGTGGGGCACGACCTTGGCGAAAAGTATCGGTTCTTTCCGCAAACGTTTTCCAGGTAACTCGATCATACCTTTAACGGCAACTGCCACCAAAAGTAATTCCACACAAACCTCTTCTAAGAGGTATGTCAACTTATTATAGCCATTCCCCCAGTAAGCATGTCCGACAGGTGCGGCACAAGTCGGCACCTGAGTCCCTCTCTTTGATGCAAGACACCCTGGAATTCATTGCATCGGCATCATAACTGTCCATCATTTGGCATTATCTATTGTTGGAAATGGGGGATGCGCGATGAGTTCCCCAGCTACCTTCGTGGGAACGGATTGAATGTTGGGTGCTCTGCTATATCACAGAGGGATCAAGTGGATGAGTCGCCCCGATCATGTGCAAACAGATTGCACGGTCCAACGTCAATCCATGCATCGATTTGCGAGAGCGTGGGTTTGACACCTAGTTGGGGTGTCATGCAAAGGTGATGCGGAAGAATGATAGCAGCTGACCAATATTCTATTGGATCGTTGTTTGTTTACCTGCGATCTTTCTTTGAATTCGAGCGTATAGCAAGGGAGTGCCATTTACGAACCCCCTCTTCTGCATCTACGAAAGGTTACAGGTTACAGGAATGAAAACTGAACCCAATCGTAGGCTTATCTGGGCTGCAATCAATCGTATCGAAAACACAGCACGAGAGCATACGTATAAATTACTTCCGAAAACGTTCCTCGAGGGATGTCGGAATCCTGTCTTTAGGTATTTGGGCGACCTTGCTGCATCGAAACCATGACAGACTTGGACACACATGGCGCAGTCCATGGCTCGCCAATTTGCCTTGGGATGTGTGTAAAGTCGTGTGGCGACGGTCCAAACGAGATACGGTCCAACGAACTAAAACAGCAGGACTCAGCCATACAGGTGGTTGACTATGACGGCAGAAAGGGCCCATCAGTAATTTCGTCATGGCCTTATCTGCCCTTATTCAGACTTTATTGGCACTTTTTCGGCTTGAGCCGAAAGCTGTGGCATTGTGCATACTCAGATAAGTGGGATAAGCGGGATAAGGCCATGACGAAATTACTGATGGCCTCAAGGACCGAAATGGCGGATCTTGAAGGTGGTATTGTACGCGAACTTGCCGGGACGAAGGACTCTATGCTGTGGATGTCGGAGAGCGTGGTGAGAGTGGGATGTCCGTATATCGTAAGTCTCATTTCCGCCTTGCCCTGAAAGGTTTGGTCGTATGCGACTCGGAGTGGTCTTAGTATGCCACCGGTCACAGTGTAGCCTATCGAGAATTCACTGACTCGCCTCGTGCAGGTACGTTTACTGCTTCCATTTCAGCTGTCGAATTTGGTCAATGATAACCCTGAACGCGAGTACGTTTGACAGTCGACTAGGTCCTTGGCATGACGTTGAGGGTCACTGCAATGCCGAATACGCCCGTGGGCCAGCTGGAATCATTGTGTCTATCTGTTTGGCCCACCAGAGGGTATAAAAGGGGCTAAATATCTGCACAATGGATCCATCAGTCCTCAGACAGCAACCATCTGTATCTCCTGCTTTATCCACATACAATGTCGAACTCTGTATGTTTTTTGTTGACGTGGATGATTCATGCTCATGGGCTTCCCAGCTCTATTGGATGGAAATGGTCGACTGGACCGCCAGTGCCTCTGAAATTCTCAGCGAAGAAGCCTCGGAGGAGAGTGGCCAGCCCACTGACTCTGTATGTTTTTTGTTGACATGGATGATTCATGCTCATGAGCTTCTCAGGTCTATTGGTTCTATAGGATCCCGTGGGATGCCAGTGCCTCAGAGATTCTCAACGAAGAAGCCTAGGAGGAGAGTGGCCAGTACACTGACGATTTCTGACGAACTGGTATGCCTACCATGCCTCTATGATCATCGAGGAGCAAGCTATTGAACAAGGAGCTCCAGGAGATCGCTAGTGGCCTAGTCCCCCGTGGCTGAGCGCAATATTACAAGCATCTCGTTTTCTTCCATCGTTGTTGGATCGTCGTTTGTATAGCCGTGTCGTTTTTGTGATTGTAGCCGAGTTTGAGTGTATATGTGTCTTGTAGTTTTGCAACCGTGTTGTTTTTGTGATAGTAGTTGATTCGAGCGTGATGCTGTGTTTTGCCATTGATCGGTCTGACCTCAGGGTCCATCATGCTTCACTGAAGCATAGTAATACCTGTAGCTGGAAGGTATGACTGGTATACGAGCAGTATACATGATGAACGTTACGCTCTATTCGGCGTAGCGCTTGATCAAAGCGGGGGTGTTATACATTAGTAGTACTATTTTCTGACACCATACAACTTGAAAATAGACCGAACACTCGAGCCAGAGTGTCACGTCACCATAAGGCATCGCTCGACTCGTTGAGCGGCCCCCGCAATGAAAACCAGTGAGGTAGGTGGATAAACCAAAAAAAAAATTACATAATATTTTCGTTGTATCCATCATTTGTCGTGCTTTATTTGCATTGGGTAAGTGACTACGATGATTTGGTGCGAAATGATGGGATCAGTCAGTGAAGCCTTTTCAGATGCAGCAACTACCCTAAGTTTCTCAGCAAGGTTACCTCGACTCAGGCTAAACGACACGGTCACCATTGTTGGACATATGATGCGAGGCTGGCTTTGCAGCATTGGCTGCTTCGTGACTTCAAGTCAGGCTGCAAACACCGCACTATTACGATGCATAAAAAATGAACTCCTCATTAAAAGTATATTCAGAACCCAATTATTCGCCTCCCTCATCGCCGCTGCTCGCCTCCCGTAAAGTTCGTTCCCGTGCAGTAACAGCCACAACTGTGGCGAGATTGGAATCACTGATGTCAGTCCCCCGACTCAGTCTTGCAAGTGCTTGAGACACCAAGGTAGGCTCTTTTCAGGACTATTCTCAAGCTGGGGATTTCTCCTCCATTCAAAACACTACCCCTTTTATCGTGCTCGGACTGATTTTCGGGTCGTCGATAGCAATCACCAGCACATTTTTTGAGATTCATTGCCAGTGACATCCGATCAGTGTCTATATATCGTAAGTCTCATTTCCACCTCGCCCCGAGGGGTTTGGTCATATGGGACTTGGAGTACTCATACTTGTGCCACTGGTCACAGTGCTATCAACCGTGGCGTCGATCAAGTATTACTGGTGACATCGTTCATGATATTGACAGCATTCGACTAGTGCACACGGGGCCGTATCGTAAGTTCTATTTCCTCGTTTTCCCCGAATGATTTGATTGCCAAATGACCAGAGTGTGTGAAGGTTCGAAACGATAGGAAGTCGGTACTTTTTTTGCTACTGCTTTAGGTCAGTCCGGGAAATTGCACCGTTTTTGTGCTTGTATTTCCTCCATCTTCCAATCACAGCTTTCGACGGTCGTTGGTAGAACGGTCAAGGGATAACGTTATACAATGTCGACCAGGTCCTTGGCATGACGCCGAGGGCCCGAACACGCCCTAGCTAACTGGAATCGTTGTGTCTATATGTTTGGTCCACGAGAGGGTATAGAATGGGCTGAATATCTTCAGTGGGCTCCATCAGTCCTCTGACAACAATCCCATATATCTCGTGCAGTACCCACTATCCACATACGATGCAGACGCCTGTACGTTTTCGTTGACATGGATGACTTATGCTTACGAGCTTCTCAGCCTTATTGGCCGACTATGAGGTGGGCAGCCAGTGCCTCTGAAATTTTTAGCGAAGAAGCCTCGGAGGAGAGTGGCCAGTCCACTGACGATTTCTGACGAACTGGTATGCCTACCATGCCTCTATGATTATCGAGGAGCAAGTTATTGAAACAGAAGCCCGGGGGATCGCTGGTAGCCTAGTCCCCCGCGACTGAGTGCAGCATTACAAGCATCTCGTTTTCTTCCATGATTGTTGGATCGTCGTTTGTGCAGTAACGCATCGTCAAAGAGATGGTCGAATTCAGCAATGGGGTCATAGTAGAATTAGGTCAAGGAGGACACGGTTATGATTGAAAGGTCTTTGGTTGAGATGTCATGTCGAGTGCTTGCTGCTCACAACCATCACTCCGATATAAAGTCACGCGGTAACAGAGAACTGATCATGTGGTCAACTATCGTGCAAAAAAAACAAGACCGTCGTGAAAAAATGCAACTAATCGCGTCATTCAAAAGAAAACAAGACCTGCCATCAAAAAAGCGTCACAACTCGTGCTTGATGTCATAAAAAAAGCGCGGGAGGAGGGGAGGGGAAAGCACAGAAACGACTCGTTCGTAGCGTGCATGTAAAGAAGCCTCGACGAAAAGGAAAAATGAACCAACGATGATCAAATGCAGGACGATTAAAACAATCATACACTATGCGCTATACCTGCCATTTTCGTGCGTGAATCAAAGGGGACAAGGGAAGAGCGCCGACACTCGACGTGTGCTTGTGTGACACGGAGCAACGATCGCGGTGTGTCATGTCGTTGGGGGGGTTTCGCGGAGTCGAGGTACTCGATGGTCGTGACCGAGTACCAGATGGAGGAGGATGTGGGTTCGCGAGACACGCTTTGACGGCAAGAGGTGACAACGAACCAGTAGACTTCAAAGGAGAAGTCGTCGTCGTCGTGGGATGGGTTTGACTCCAGGATGGAAGCTGCTTATTACTCGATCGGGACTCGCCCGCGTTCGACGACAGTTTGAGGACTCCAGCGCCGACGCTTCCGACCCTGTGTGCGTTACCGTTCACCGGCGTATAGGAAAAACTCTGTGCCCGCGTTGGCAGATGCAGGTGAAGATCACTTGGAGAAGCATGTTTGCCCATAGACAGTCGAAGATCAACAGAAGCGAGGCGGTGACTGAACGTGTGCTTATCACCTTGGCGGGCTTGATTTATAAGGTGACTTGGCTCTAGGTGCCGTCGGACAGAAGCAGCGTCGGGAGAAAACGGCTCCCGCGACAAAAAGGTGTTCGATATACGAGGGGAATGTGTACGCTGGCGCGGGAACGAGATACCAATGCCTTGTTGGATGCCAATTGGTTTGGGAAGGGGTGGTTCATTTTCATCGACGCGCGCACCACGAGAGGCAGACTGCAAGGACGGGTGTTTGTCCCGTCTTGTCTTCTTCGTCGAGCTGTGTTGGGCACTGGGCTTCGGATGTTTGGGCGACGGGACGAAGGGGTTGGTACTTGTTTCGAACCGGTTGACATTGCTGAACGGCACGGATACCACGTATGGGCTGAGAGGAGAAGAACTCGGACCAGAGAGCCGAAGGTGACGGCACGCCGAGCAGCCACTACGGAACCCAGAGGCGGAGTAACGTCGTGGTGATGCAACGCTAGAGTCCTCGGAATCCGGGGTACCTAGCCTACCGACCTGGCAAGATTCGTATCTAGCATTAGAACGGCGTTTGTTCAGATCCGTAAGAGCATGCGCACGCTCCTCCGTCGAATCGAAAACGTCAGACCGAGACGACGATGGCGACGGTGGCGTCGACGAGGGTGCCGGTGATTCTCGGTCTTGGCTTTCGCTTGGCGAATCTAAGCCGACCCACTTCATCCTGAGTCGAGGGGGAGATGTGTGACTGAGATCAGAAGTGGTTTGAACGGAAGCCTCGTCTGTGATCCCCGCCAAGTCGAGAGCAAGTTTGTAGATGCCTTCGGGGCCGCAGCGATATTCTGGATCGAGAAGTCTCCAATCTCGTAGCTTGCTCAACGCCGAGGGTAAAACGGACGGATCATGTTGCTCAGCGGAAATATCGGCTCGGTCGAGCTGGAGAGCGTCGCAAATGGACAAGAGAAGCATTGATGGGAATGGAGAGAGACGAGAAGTCGATTGAGACTTGAGATGGGATGGTAATAGCACAAGTAGCCTGTTAAGAACTCGTTTGCCCCTGACTGACAGCTGAGCGTGGCAGGGGGTAAAATCCTTCACCGATTCTTCCTTGAGCGAGTAGTAACCGGAGTGATGTTCGAGTGGGCATTCATTCATGATGTTCGTAAAATCTGGCGAGCGCTGCAAGCGACAGCGGGTGGGTCACGGGTGAGCATGAGTAAGACCCACGATATTTCAGTCGTGAATGAAAGGATTACAAAATGGTATGCATCCCAAGCGAACATGCCAATGTCAAAGGCAGAATTTCGATGTGGGGAATGCCAAACATTGAAAGGCTCACTCACCAGGTGAAGACAATTTTCGCCCAGTCTCATTTTCGACTTCCAAGCGCAGGCTCTCGAACTCCCTTTGATATACTAGTACCTGTTGGCATTCGAGATCGAGAGTTAGCCAGTATTTCCTGCGCGAGCTCCATGAACACTTACCTGGATGTTTTCCTCTACAACAACCCTCCCATCCCAGAGACTGTGCAAGCAGCAGGCAAAGAACGGACGCCGTCATCCGAGGACGTATATAACTGAATAGTGTTCGTAAGCTTAGGCGATGATTTAGTAAACGTCTTGTCACGTCCCCCATCGGCCCTGCGCTCGCCGCTCGCCACTGGCAAATCACAGCCTCCAGCGGTGACGACAGTGGGCAAGTCAGAGCGCAAATGGGTCGGAGAGTCTTGTAGTCCACCAAGAGTTTCGCCCTCGTCGTTTGATTCAGATCATGAGATATTTCGACCAAGCTCTGAGTCATGTAAAGTCTACTAACTTCCAACTTGAAATCTCAATTAATTAGATACTTGTGTGGTTAGGAAGACGGCTGGATAATCTAGACACTTCCTTTGTCCGATAAGGTTTTGCTTCCGCGTCTCCGAGAGTTGTGGTTCTTTTCAAGCTGGTCTTTGTGGGGGGGGGTTCAGACGCTTGCGATACTTGCAGGAATGTCCAGCGAACCTCTTCTGTTGCAAGGACGCCCATTCCAACGACATCCAAGTAAGGATTGAGTCATTTACATCGTCTCGGCTGATTAGTCTTCTTTACGAGAGTCCCGTGATCGGCGGTACCGTTGGTTCGGCTAGCGACGAGATGTCCCGACCGATTCGGCCGAATAGACTGAACAAAGATTCCCTTCCTTTCTACTGCGCTTATCCGTCAGTCATGAGTATTTGGAGTATTGGTCTAGAAGAAATGATTCCGATCAGCCAAGTCCGAGGAACGCTACAAGTACTATGTTGAAGGCAGACATACCCATCACTTAACCGCATCGCGAAGTTGAATCACATTATCTGGTGGGGGTACATAGTAGGTGTGGTGCTTAGTAGAGTTAACATAGAGTTACAAGGCGAGAAAGGTTGACTTGCCGCTTGATGTTGGAGCCGTCGTGAAAGTAAACCCGATCCGAATGGGAGCAAATCCACTGATATCAATTGGGAGTACAGCATCTTCGAGAAGCAAAGTACGTATCTCGTGTGGGTGTCCCGGAAACGTACTGGGAGAGGCTGTCCGATGTCGAAAGACCTATGGTGAGGTTCGCTTGATCCCGTGGCCATGACATGTACTGATTTCGGGGAGTTTCCAGTGGAACATTTCTCCTTTCTGTGGTTATGCTCGGTCCGCTTGTAGCGATGGAAGTAACTTGGTGTTAGGTTGTAACAAGTCGACGTCCGAGCTGGCAGACGAGAAGGTCGGAGTGGATTACATAATCAATCATCAGGTGCACGTGACTGATGCCTTCAGGTTTGGTAGGCAACTGACATCAGCTCTCGCAAAATCGAGAATTGGAGTCTGTCTTCTCGAAGAACGATTTACGAAGAATGGAAGAGTCGTTGTCTTTCTAGTCCTTCCTCCAGGTTGACGTCTACGTGACGCGTCTGCTCGACGGTGAACGGTACCGCGATACAATCCCTGATGAACATCCGCCACCGGGTTCATGAACTCAATGGATATGGTGGTAACGGGGTGAGTTCATGCGTAAGCGGTGCGTTCTCGACTCTTGTGAAATGATGAACAGGTAGAGGCCGCTGCGGAAGGCGGAAACAAGCACTGGCAAGGCGATCAGACTTCCAGGAATCCCGTAGACTGGCCTTCTTGGAAATTTTTTGATGTTTATGTCGATGCTTGCTTTTGCTACTTCGACCCAGGAACCATCGACACAACAGATCACTGACGTAGGCGCATCAGGAAAGTGTTTGTGCGTATGGTCTGTTATGCCCGTCTGCTTGGTGGTAATCCCTCCTTTGTCGGGCAATGGATCATTTAGGCGCGCGAATCAGCCCTCTACGTTGACTCGTATCCAACTGCGGATGCGTGCTCGCCGCCGCACCAGGTGGCTTGCGCGTGGGACGGGGGTTGCTTCTGACCATCAGGGACGTTAATATTGCAGAGGAAGCTCGGGGCCAGGTGTAATAGTAACCTTATCTTTGCAAGTTATGTAACAACAGGGGACTGGACTCGTCGTCCATTCGAAGTAGCAGAAGAGACAAGAAGCGGAAAGTCTTTCGCTTTCCTCGGAGTCGAGTCCACTATTTTAGTGGCCCCAAGTCTGAACCCGCTTCCGATCTCCCCCCCACCCATCATACCATGAGGTCCTTGGCAATGGATACCGTCGCGAGGTGTGCAGTGATCCATTGATGAGACTTGGCTCGCTGATTGATATATTACTACCCCAACAGGTCGCAGCGTGGCGAGGTTCCAATCGCTGATCCCAAAACGATCGTACTTCCGGTATTTGCAGGCCAAGGAACAACCAAGACGAGCTTGAGACATGCGGCCGACCAGGCAATCCGCGATGCCAACTCTCCCACAGGCTCCCTTTTTCTCTCTTCGTGCCTCGATGTCTTCCTCGCAGAGCTCGCAGCTCTATCCCCAGAGGAACTCGATCAGAGTGGCATATGCACTTCTGACTTTGATACTCCCCATCGTTTGCTTATACCCGACCCTAAATATGTTAAAAACCACATCATCTCTGGAATTTTTCTCTTCCTCGCACAGATACTACGCTACCAGTCCTACGTTCAATCCACTTCTCGCTCTTTCATTGACCTCCTCCAAACCAACATCGACCACACCACCGGAGTCCTTGGTCTATCGTCAGGAATCTTTCCTGCTTGCGTTGTTGCTGCATCCCACAACCCACTTTCCTATATCACCACTGCACTCGAAGTCTTTCGCTTAGTATTTTGGATCGCTCTGCGTGTCTTACAGTCTACGAGGAAGTTGCTCAGGGATAAACCTGTGGATACCACCCTTCCTTGGAGCATAGCCTGTCTCGGTTTGACGAAAGCCGATGTCGAACAGCAAATCGCCCGATTCGAACAAAAAGTTTGTTGGTAGTCGTATCTTTTTCCGTCACGAACTCATTCTCTTCAGCATTGTCGCGTTCCGTCGTCGCTTCGTGTCACGGCAGTCCTCGATGAGAAGAACATGACAGTCTCAGGTCGGCCAGATTTGTTGGTTAAGTTTTCAACCTTCGTGTCTCGGCATTGCGCTGTGCATCCCACGACGGTCGATGCGCTTTACCACTCAGACCTGCATCGTCCAGGTACTCGCGACCAAATTTTGACAGACGTCCGCAAACGGAATATCCGTTTTCCGGATTACACAGATCTTCGCTGCCCTCTGAGATCAACGATATCTGGAGATATCGCTATTCCTAGTTCTGGGCATCCCACACTCGTCCACCTGGTACTTGATATGGTGCTTGTTTGTCCTGTCAACTGGGATCTTACTACAAAGAAGGTGGCGTCTGTCGTTCCGACCGACGTGGGACTTTTGGCTATCAATGTCGGTCCCGGATCAAGCGCTCTCCGGGCTTTGGAGAGAGTCGTGCCTGAATCCGTCCTGCGTTGCGTCGACGCGACCTCGGATTCACGTAGAGAAGCCTCTTCTACCCCTGCGAAGCAAGAGCCTATCGCCATCGTTGGTATGGCAGCCCATGCACCGGGCGCCGCTAACACTGCTCAGTTGTGGGAGGTACTCGAAGCAGGTATCAATACCGTCTCAAAGGTTAGCATAACTAATGTATACCTTTAGGATGGCTGATGTACCTATCTAGATTCCGGACGATCGTTTCAGTCTTACTGTGCACTCTATGACGGATGTTGAATCACCACCTTACGAGATAAAGGTCGATACGGGAAATTTCATGACAGATTTTGCCGATTTCGATCACAAGTTTTTCAAGATTTCGCCACGAGAGGCGAGGAGTATGGATCCTCAACAGCGTGTTCTGTTGCACACGGCTTACGAAGCCCTCGAGAGTGCGGGGTATGTTCCTGATGCAACACCATGTTTCCGACGTGCCACTTTTGGCTGCTATGTCGGAGCAGCGACACAAGACTATGCTGAGAATCTTGTTGACAATATTGACATTCACTATAGCACCGGTTGGTCTCCCGTTTGAGCGTTTCCTGATTGAGTGGCGCTAACATTATCTCAAGGCACACTCAGGGCGTTCTTGAGCGGTCGCATATCGTATGCTATGCAATTTGGTGGACCTTCTATCGTAGTGGACACCGCGTGCTCGTCTTCCATCGTGGCGATCCATCAAGCTTGCAGAGCGTTGATGGTCAAAGATTGTAATGCAGCACTCGCGGGTGGCGTTAACATCATGACCAGTCCGAACGTACGTGCGTCATGTGTCATTGATTGCATCTAGACTAAAACGTGTGATACAGATGTTCGTTGGCCTTGAACGGGGTCACTTCTTGAGCCCCTCGGGCCAGTGCAAAAGCTTCGATGCGTCCGCGGACGGTTATTCGAGAGGAGAAGGTTGCTGCTTGTTCGTCCTCAAGCGGTTAAGCGACGCTATAGCAGAGAACGACAACATCATGGGCGTTATTCGAGGCGTCGAAGTTAACCAGAGTGGCCTAGCGCCATCCATCACCCACCCTCATAGCCCTACGCAATCTGATCTTCTCAAGGCACTGCTCGAGAATTCTCGTATCTGTCCGACGCGCGTTAGCGTCGTCGAGGCCCACGGCACTGGAACTGAAGCAGGAGACTCATGCGAGCTTGCGAGTATCCGTTCTGTTCTTTCCCAGGGACGAACGCGGGACAATCACCTTCATGTTACGTCGATCAAGGCCAATATTGGCCACCTCGAGGCAGCCTCTGGCGCCCTAGGGCTCTGCAAACTTTTATTGATGCTTCAGCATAACGTCATTCCGGCTCAAATCTCCTTGAAGACACTACATCCTCTCATCGCTCATCTCGATGTCGACAACACGGTTATTAATAGCCGTCCGGTTCCATGGGTCGCTGATACCACTCCCCGTGTTGCTGTGCTCAACAACTTTGGCGCGGCTGGCTCGAACGGAGCGTTGGTACTTGAGGAGTACATCAAACCCAATCGTCCTTCCAGCACCACGTCGTCTTTCGTATTCGGCATTTCAGCCAAGTCGGCCGGGGCACTTGAATATCTCCGGTCGCGATACATGCAGTGGCTCGGGGACACTCGAAATTTCAACGTACCTTTTGGCGATATTGTCTATACTGCTACTGCTCGCCGCCAACTCTATCCTTTCCGATTGGCGGTTACCGCGAGGGACAAGGATCAACTTATTCGGGCTCTCGACACTGCGCCCGTCACCTCCGTTGAGCCACACGGGGGTCAGGTAATCTTCGTTTTCTCTGGACAAGGCAGCCCGTATCTCAATATGGGTGGTTCTCTTTATGCCACGTCGCCTGTCTTCAAAAGCTGCATTGATCGGTGCCAACGTTGTCTTATCTCTCTTGGTTATCCCGGGATCCTCCCCATCATCTCATCGGAGACCTCTGACTGCGTCTTTGGGCCGGACGGGGAGTTTGAAGCTTATCAGTGCGCTATACTTGCTGTGGAGTTCGCTCTTGCTAGGCTATGGAAGCACTGGGGAGTGGTTCCCGCCGCCGTCATCGGGCAAAGGTGAGTCATTGGCTTTCCATTATCGTATGTGGACCTAGCTTAGCAGCGGTTTCAGTCTAGGAGAGTATGCTGCAATGGTGACAGCTGGCGTCCTGTCAATCGAGACTGCGCTCTCCATCGTGGCAAAGAGGGCACGCTTAATGTCTCAGAGATGCACCATTGGGAAAACAGGAATGGTTTCCATCAACCTTCCTTCCGCACAGGTGGAGGCTACTCTGACGGCTGATACGTCGTTTTCGAACGTGACGGTCGCGTGCGTGAACACGGAGTCCTCTTGTGTAGTCTCTGGACCCGTTGAAGAACTACGAAAGTTGGCGACCCATCTGACGTCCGTTCTCGGTTGCAAGGCAGTTTCCCTCCAGGTTCCGCTCGGCTTCCATTCTTCTGCGATGGATCCAATTCTGGACGATCTCAGGGACCATGTCGCGACACTCACGGTCCATCCTCCGTCTATCCCTATCGCCTCCAATGTATACGGAACTGTCGTTCCTGTCGGTGACAGTTTGGCGTTCCAAGCCGACTACTTTGCAAAGCACTGCCGCCAGCCTGTTTTGTTTGCCTGTGGTTTGCGAGAGCTTGAGCAATACTTGGATCCCTCCCAGATCGAAGTGTGGATCGACGTTGGGCCACATGCGATCTGTTTGCCCATGATCGAGTCGACGCTGTCGCCGTCCCAAACGACCCTGTGTCTTCCGTCGATATTCAAAGAAACACCGGCATGGGACTCGCTGACGGGCAGTTTGGCCCAACTGTACCGAACCGCTGTTCCTGTGGATTGGCGACGCGTCTTCGACGAACGCGTCGCTTGTTCTTGCGTTGATCTGCCGTCGTATCCGTTCGACTCGCAGAAATTCTGGGTGCCTCTTAGCAATCGTGCGGTCCCTGCAAAGTTGGAGCCGACACTCCAGCGTCGACCCCCCGGTCACCCAATGTTGACCTCCTGGTCTCAATACCCGTCTCGACAAAACGGCAACGCGGCGATCTTTGAAACGCCTATCAGCTATTTGGCGAGCTATATGGAAGGGCACAGAGTTGGTGGTTACGCGTTGTGCCCCGCGTCCGTCTACCTGGAACAGGCTCTCGCTGGCGCAGTCATCACGCAACGTTATATGGAGTTGGATTTCGGGAGGTGCATGCCCGTTTTACGCTCTGTGGAGTTTTCTCGTCCCCTCGTGCTTCGGGGGGAGATCCGTCTGATCATTCTTATACACGTTACTGTTCACGAGGACGGCACAGGTTCATTCAGCATTACCTCTCGGTTGGAGTCCTCGCGAGAAGAACACGTCCACGTGCACGGAGATTTGCGTTTTTCGTCTGTTCGAGAGACGTCGTCGAATCTCGCTCTCGAGCTACCTGGCGTTGTTAGGCGTGCAGAGGGGGTCACTTGCCAGGATCAAGCACCAGAGGTGTTTAGTGCGAATGCTATGTACGAGGTGGTCTTTCCGCGGGTCGTGGAGTATGCCAAGGACTATCATACCATTCGATCGCTCTCCGTCGGTGAAGAGGGTGCCTTTGGCGTCGCGCGTATTACCCTGTCGGGTTCTTTGGGCATACAACCCGTCTTTCTCGATACCATGCTTCATGTCGCTGGATTCATGGTCAACTTACGAGGCGATGTCTCGGACGCGTATATATGCAGCAGTGTCGGCCTGCTCAAGGCACTACGTGATCTGGTGGACGACAAACAGCCGTACACCGTCTATTGCACCAACAACTGGATCTCTTCCCGCGACTTTGTCACTGCAGATATAGTAGCTGTCCAGGAATGTCACCCGCCAGTGGTCGTGGCGCAACTTCGAGGCGCGCAGTTTCGTAGGGTCCGACTGACGAGCCTTCATCGAGGCCTCGCCATCGCTGCAGACCCGGGCATAATTCGAAGTCGGACACGCACCGATTCTAATTCGATCATCACGCCTTCCTCTCCGCGTAGCGTCATCTTTGGCCGTTCGCGTTCGAACACCCTCAGTACGGTGTTTTGTAGTACTGGTCCTGGTGTCGACAACGCAGAGGAATTATATACGAGTGGGCCGCCTACGCCGCAAACGTTGGTCTCGGAGGGCGGTGGCATGTTTGAGAAGCGTCAAGTTTCGGGCATGGACGGAGACCGCATTCGGAAGATCATGGCCGATGTGCTAGGGATCACAGATAGCGAGGAAATCAAGGACGATGCAGATTTTGCTTCACTTGGCCTGGACTCTTTGGGATCTATCGAGGCGCAGCAAGCATTGAGGGTCGCGTCGAACAGACCTATCCCGCATAACATCTTTACCGAGTGTTCCACGCTCTCCGCGCTTTGCGACTTTCTCGTGGATGATTTGAATGGCGCGGACCTCTCGGACGGCAGGATCTATGATGGGGAATCTCTCGTCTGCTACTCTCACCCATCCGACATCGGGCTTGTGTCGTTGCAACGGTGTCCAGACAGTTTGCATGCTCCACTTTACCTCGTACATGATGGCAGTGGCCTTGTCAGTCACTACGAGCGTCTCTTGCCATTACACCGCGACGTGTGGGGCCTCAGCAATCCTCGTTTCTTCAGTAGTGATCCGTGGGAAACGCTCGAGGAGATGGCTCAGGCGTATGCGCAAACGATCGAGCAACATGCACACGACGGCGCGTTGATGCTCGGAGGTCAGTTTTTTTTTTGTCGAGATTCATGACGTATCGTCTGACGCTCCGCTTATTTCCCCACAGGTTGGTCATTTGGAGGCGCCGTTGCCTTTGAAATCGCCCGGATTCTCACCTCTCGTGGTGTCCAGGTGAAAGGCGTCGTGTTGATCGATTCACCTCCGCCATCTGCACCGCCCTTGTTGTCCGACGCCCTCATCGATCATCTCCTACGTGATCAAGAACGTATCGCCGACTCTGGGACGACCTCGCTGGTCGTGCGCCAGTTCAAACAGAGCACGGCGCTGTTGGACGCGTACGTGCCCAGCGCGCGAGATGGAGACACAGCCCGGGCCGTCTCACTTGCGTTTTTGCGTTCTACTGTGGGGTTCAGTCCAGACGGCGTACCGGACGTGCCCGCGTGGTTCCGTGAGCGTGGTGACGCTGTGCGGGGGCAGATCGTCGGGCCTTGGGAAGCTTTGGTTGGAGAGCCTATCCCAGTTTGGGACGTCCCTGGGCATCACTTTGAGCCGTTTTCGCATGTCTATGTGAGTCTCACGTGTTTTTCATACGTATGTGTGGTGCTAATGAGAGTGCGCGTAGGTTAGGGAGACGTCTGTACAGCTCGATCGAGCGTGTCGGTACTTGGAGACGTTCTAAAAAGAAAAT
>JBBPRQ010000654.1:0-18259 GCA_038093095.1 Boletus insuetus | reverse complement strand
TATAGAGTAATGGGAGCATTTGTGTTTTGGGTACACAATGGTAATATGAGTATGTTACTAGAGATTTATCAATATCTCTGTAAGGACTAAAGCTATCAGGCTGAAAGTTGGAGGGTAGGTAGTTTACATAGTAGGCTACCTATGGTGTAAGTATTAGAATTTTCTAACCGTTGGTTAGGCTAGATTATTAGGAGAGAAATATAACCATGATTCAGCATGTAATGGATTTCGTGCAGGTCAACATCAGCTTGGTTCCCCTCCATTCTGTCATCGTCCCAATCCTACTATGCAATCACCATCTCAGTCAAATGTTCCTATTGCTTTGATAGTAAGTCTATCTTATTCTACTATAAATGTTCAAAAGACTAAGTATGGATTTTAGATCTGTCCTCCTGTTCCTGTTCATCAATATCCTGGCATTCCCAGGCATCAAATTGCACATCATGACATGCAATGCATGTACAGGAATAGAATATCTCCCCCATCCCCACCCCTACATCCATTTCCTCAATCACCTATGCAACCACCCTATTCAACCATTTATACCACCCCCTCCACAGCCTCAGAATCATCCTCAAATGGGTGCTCGGGTGGATTACAATGCTTGCCTATTGGATGGATTTGATCAGACTCATCACAGAAGGCACAATAGAAGACAAAATTGTTCATCTGCTGTCCATTCTGATTCTGATTCTGGTCCTGCTTATCCTCTTCCACAAAATTCACCAGCATGTTATTAATTTTCAACATGAAATGGAGGACCAGAGATATCAGCACATTTAGCAAGAACAGGAACATGCCCATTTCTTGAGATTGCAACAACTACAACAACAACAGCAACAGCAACAGCAACAGCATCATCGTCAAATGCAATTGCAGCATGAACTGTTGTTAAGGCAGGAAATGGAGCAGCAAAGGCTTTTAAGGTTCAGTAGGTAGCATTGCAACAACAAGAGCTCCATCATCAAAGAATTGTTGAGAGAGAACAAGAGGCATTGTGGAGAGAACAGTTACATCAGCAAAGACTTTTTCAGGTGCAGCAAGAGATAGTGCAGAGAGAGGAGTTACAACATCAAAGAATTCTTCAGGAGCAACAGGAGGCATTGCAGAGAGAGGAGTTACATCAGCAAATAATCCTTTAGGAGCAGCAAGAGGCACAGCAGAGAGAGGTCTTACATCATCAAAGACTTCTTCAGGTGCAGCAAGAGGTACTACAGCAGCAGGAATTACAAAGACAACAGCTGGATTGTCAGAGACTTCTTTAGGAGCAATTACATGCAGTACAACAACAACAACAGGAGCATGACCACCAAGAGCAGCTTGCAGTTCAATAAGTCCAACAGCTTTCTCAGGCTTTGCTCTCACAGGCTTTGAGAGACTATAGTCAGCACAGCAGCACAATATAAGCAAGATCAAGCCAGACAACAGCAATCATCTGGTCATAATATAGATCAAGATTTCCCAGATCTAGATGCTCCTGGTGGTTCTCCTTCAGTCAGATCCTCTGTATCTAGACATTCATCACCACATCTCAATCTCAACTCTGATCTGGATCCTGATGGCTCAAGCTCTAACTCTGGCTCTGACTCCAGCTCTGGCTCTGATGGCAGCTCTCATCACTCCAATGATCCTCATCCACCCTATCGTACTCCTCCTGGTGGAAGACCATATGCTGAGCCTCTTGAACTCCACTCTTTGGGTCCCGTGAACATCCAGCATTCTAATTGCCATGCCCTTCACTTCATCTCAGAAAAGCTTACCAACTCTGGTGTTCATAGTCCTCACTTTGGCATCTGCTGTCTTTAGGGTCAAGTTCAGCTTCCTCCCATTCAACAGTGGCCACAAGTTCTTCAGGACTTGTTTGATGATCCTCAAGATCATAGGCAGTTGAAGAAGAAAATTCACCAGTATAACAATACTCTGGCATTTACTTCTGTGGGTGTTGACATGGACAATTAAGCCATTCAAGGTTCTGGTCCCTCATCATTTTGCATTCATGGTACACTCCACCATCTCATGGGTGCCCTTATACCATCCAATGATCTCCAACTCACCTTTGTTCAGCTCTACATCTATGATCCAGAGAAGGCAATCAATAGGCGTGTTCAACACAACCCTCAACTGGAACCTGTAATTTTGCTGGATTTGCATACCACTCTTAGGAACATCAATCCCTATGCTCCACTCTACAAGCAGGCCTATGAAATCATAAGGGTGAGTCCAAGTCTATAATCTTTTTCAATCACATAAACTCATGATTGGTAGGCCAAGCCTCCAGAGGAACATGACAATGTAAGAATGAGACTTCATCTACAATAGGGCAATGAACCTGGAAGATATAATCTGCCTACTGTGAATGAGATAGCTGCAATAGTCCCTGGTGATGGCTCTCAGAATGTTAGAGCAGATCGTGATGTTGTCCTTCATCTTCAAGGTGGTGGCCTACATCATATCAGCAACCTCAATCCATCCTATCTTTCTCTACACTATGTTCTCTTCTTTCCATATGGACAGAATGGCTGGCATTTGAGAATTCCATTGCAGGATGTTTGTAATGGCCATTCCCATTGCTCCAAGGAGATCACCCAGCTCCTCTGGTATGCTTATAGGCTTCATGTGCGTCCACAGGAGATAGAGCCATCCAATCTTTTCAAGGGTGGTAGACTCTTCCAGCAGTTGATTTGTGATGCTTGGGCTTCCATTGACCAGTGTAACCTCACTTGGGCTGCCAACAACCAGACAACACTCAGAGCTGATCTCTATCAAGGATTGCAAGACTGTATGGCTCATGATGTTGTTCAAAATATGGCTCAGATTGGACATGTTATTCTTCCCTCTACTCACAAGTCCTCGCTATATGCAACAGCTCCTTCAGGGCTTTCTGGCAATCTGTTGTGAATACAAAAAGCCTGATCTGTTCCTCACTATGACTGCCAATGGAAGCTGGCCAGAGATCACTCAGAATTTGCTTCTAGGTTGGTTTTCTCTCTTATTCCATCTGACCACAATCTGATCACAAAGCATGACAATAGGTCAGAGTGCTATGGGTAGGCCTAATCTGGTCACAAGAGTTTTCCATGGCAAACAGCAAGCCTTGCTCAGGAAGATTTATGATGACTACTTTGGCCAGATGGCTGGCTTTGTCTACACCATTGAATACCCAAAGCATGGTCTCCCTCACATGCATCTCTTGATCTTCTTAAAGGAGCAAGACAAGATTTGTGTTGTGAAACAAGTTGATGCCATTATCTCTGCCCAGATTCCAGATTCCCAAATCCACCCCCAACTTCATGCTACCATCACCAGATCTATGCTTCATGGACCTTGCACTCCTCAGAGATGTCTTGAGAACAATGTCTGCAAAAAGCGCTTTCCAAAGCCCTTCTCTGCCCACACCATCATCAAGGAGGATGGCTATCCTGACTATGCTCGCCCTGATAATGGCAGGACTATTTAAAAGAGGGAGGACATCATTGACAACAGACATGTGGTACTTTATTCCAGAGAGTTAGTGGTGCAATTTATGTCACATTAATCTGGAAGTCTGTGGCTCTATCAAGGCTGTTAAGTACATTCACAAGTACATATACAAGGGCCCAGATTGTGCCACCATTCAAACAGAAGGTCATGATGAGATTCACTCCTACCTTGATGCCAGATACATCTCCTCCACTCAAGCCTGCCATAACATCTTTGAATTCTCCATGCATATGGAGTGGCCTGCCATATATTGTCTCTCAGTTCATCTTCCAGAGCAGCAAAATGTTGTGTTTTGTGCTGAAGCCAACTTAGAAGAGGTGGTCAATAATGTCAAGGACACTCAACTGCTTGGATGGTTCAAGGCAAATCAGGATCCTGTTCTCATTGCTGCTGGAGCACATGACTATCTCTACCAAGACTTCCCAAGAGATTTGTTTGAAATAGGCAACATGCTGTATGGACAGTTCATCAAAGATACAAGACCATTGGACACATGTATTCCATTCCTGTCACTACTGGTGAGGCATTCTACTTGCATACTTTACTCACTGTGGTCAAAGGTGGGATTGCTCATGATGTACAGATACATCAGGACTAATCACTTCTCCTTATAGGTGCTACCTCCTATGAAGATCTTAGTACTGTCAATGGTCATCTCCATGATTCCTTCAAAGAGGCCTGTCATGCATATGGACTTCTGTAGGATGACAGGGAATGGTTGTTGTCTTTACAGAAAGCTGCTCACTTTAACATGGGCTATCAGTTGCGCTGTTTGTTTGTTATCATCTTGGTCCATTGCTCTCCTGTGGACCCTAATCGCTTGTGGGAGGCATCCAAGAACAATCTCTGTGATGATCTACACCATTATCTCATTTACACCCTCCACATTCCTGAACCTACCCAGGATCAAGTCTATGATTATGGCTTGCATCTCATAGCCCAACATCTCAGGAGACGTGGAAAGAGCTTGCAGGACTATCCATCCATGCATAGACCACAGGGCAACTGGGACCATCAGCAGGGAAACCAGCTCATCAATGAGCAGAGAGCATATGATAGACAGGAGCAGCAAGCATTTGTGGACAGAGGCCTCCCTACCTTGAATGCTGAACAGTTTTCCTTCACAGTGGTGGTGGATGTGGCAAAACCTATCTCGCCAAGCTTATTTCTACTGCTGTTCATACAAGAGGAGAAATTGTCCTTTGTGTTGCATCTACTGGTCTGGCCTCCCTTCTTCTTCCTGGAGGTCGTACTGCCCATTCACACTTCAAGATTCCCATTCCCTGCTATGTGTTCCAACTTGTTCTTTTTCTTGTATACGCGTTTCTCTATGGACAAACTCTTTCTTTCTTCTATCGCTGACTTGTTCCAATCACATAATATCTCATCACATGTGCTGTGGTGATGACATGGAATCTCTCATCAATGCCATTTACTCTCAGCTCCTTGCCAGAGTCCAGAATCAACCCCTTTCTGATCAGTACTTCTTGAATCACACTATTCTTGCTCCCAGAAATGTCCAGGTCCATGAGATCAACTCCACCATCCTCAACTCTGTTGTACCTCAGGAGAAGATGACCTACCTTAGTGCAGACTCTGTTACTTATAGAGAATATGACTATGTCCAGCCTGAAGTCCTGCATACATTCAACCCTTCTGGATTTCCCCTTCACCAGCTGGAGCTCAAAGGTGTGCCACTCATGGTGTTATGCAATCTGGATCCCATTCATGGTCTCTACAATGGCACATACTTGAGGCTCATCAGGTCTACTAGGCGTATCCTGGAGTGTCATGTGTTAGGTGGGGCTAACAATGACAACGTAGTCTTCATCCCTTGGATGGCCCTTGATAGTGGTTTGGAGGATTCCCCTGTTCCCTTTCGTTGCTTGCACTTTCCTGTCCAACTGGCCTATGCAATGACCATCAACAAGTCTCAAGGTCAAACACTCAACCATGTTGGTCTCAACTTGAGTTCACCTGTTTTCTCTAATGGTCAACTCTATGTGGCCCTTTCACATTGTATCCATCCTAGAAACATCAAAGTTCTCTTTCCCCATGATCCAAACAATCAAGTACATACTAAAGTCAGAAATGTAGTTTGGAATGAAGTATTTAGAAACTTGGAAATATGATTTGTACTACAGTTTTGTAACCACATTATAATTTAAACAGTACCTGGAATGAGAGTGTCTGATAATCTACTACATAACAAACCTTATGATACTTGAAAAATTCTGATGAGTTGTGCCAAAGGCACAATCCAGAGTAACATATACTTATTACACCACAACTTTATAAGACTGAAAAACTCTGATGAGTTATGCCAAAGGCACAAACTACCTGGGTGAAACGACCTAGTATGACCTATCAACTCACAACATCATCAAATGGGCCAAACAAATCTCTCATTACAATGCAGCTTCAATCCATGCATTCTCTCTATGTCAAAATTTCAATATCAAGGCTATTGAATATATTGTGAAGCAATTAAGAGTGGTGTTCTCAAGGTTTACTTATTTCTGAAGGTATGCTGAGTGTTTCCATAAACATTGCTAGCTTACCAAACAACACAGGCTGGTGGCTGCAATACTCATCAGACATTACACAATTGGTTCTATCCATCCTTTGACTTGCTACTGTTTACACTGATAACATTTTTTAGCTGTGGCAGGACCTTGAAAACTGGCATTTGGCACTATGGAAAAAAGCTCATACATGGGTTGCCCAGTATTATCATTGGGACCCTAAAAAACCATCATGAATGTAACATTGAGATCGCAAAAAACCTCTTGGGTGGCAGTGGTTTGTTCCTAAGGGATGGTGTTGATGGAGATGTATGCAAAAATAATTTGAGATTTAATCTGCTAACATCCTACTAGGAAATGTCAACAATCTTGCACACCCAGGACTCTCTGGACTCATTGTTGAATTTTTTCACACTGGTCTGATGTCTATTGGCAAGTTATATCCAGAGGTTTTCGAGAATGCTGTTTCTAGAACAATGGTAGTGTAAGGTTGGTATACCTTACTTACTCAAGATCACACTGATGAAGTGAACCATTATTCAATTTGTCAATGATATGTAGAGATTGAACTACATACAAAGAACTTAGATTACAGTAAATCAGAAATAAAATATATTGGAGGTTATTCCCCATGATTGACTGACATGACAAGTGGGGTTATGCCCACAGGGAAGATAAAAAGAAATACAAGTAAATCCTGAGTAAAGAAATATAGAGAGTACATCTTCTGCCTTACCACCTGACATTGGTACTGGACCCTCGAGAAGCTTGCCATCCTCTTTGAGCATAATGCTCTCATCACCATGACCCCCTCTGGTAAGCATGGGCGTGAGGTCATAGATGACCATGGCTTTGCTAAATTGTTGGAGGATCTCAAGCTCCAATTGAGCTTTCAAGTTCATTATGACAGAGATCATTTCCTCCACTGGTTGGCCTAGCAATGCAGCCTTGTGCTTATACCACTCTCTTGTATGATTTAATGACTCATTGGAGCACGCGATCCTAAGCTCCCATCTGATGGGCTCGTAAATGATACTGGTGGAGGAGTTGCTAAACTCTTTAGAAGCTTTGATTCAGATGATCATCTCTTGGGCAGCAGTTCAGCCCCAGATGACTGCATTGTTGACATTGTGAACACTAACACCATTAGCAGCAATGTATGCTGTGATGTCAGTCATGGTAGCCTAATTGTCAAATTAGCCAATCCAGAACACCAGGCCATTGTGTAGTGGGGTTACCATGGCCCACTTGAGAAAAGATTGATACCATCCAGGTACCATTAAAAGGTGTACAAGGTCTCGCACCCATACTATTTGGTCAAAATTGTTTCATGGAATGGAAGCAAGGTGCTCCATTACAAGGAATTCCTGCACTTGTTGTCATGCAGGAGGATTGAGGTCAGAGTCCTTGTTGTCAGGGTAGATATTGCATCTGACTGTTTCCAGAAACATCTTGCGGAGTCCTCCACAACTGCTCAGAGAACAAGCCACCTGGCCCTTTGATGAAGGTTACCCAGTCATTGAATGGGGCATTGAGTGAAGGTGCCTCTCGAGGGGCTTTGTGCCTTCAAATTGAAAATGATAGGTCCTTGAGAATGAGAGGAGGACCCCTCAACCTTGGGTGGAGAGTGGTCAGGTTGGTCAATAATTCAAGTGATAAGAGGTGATTGGGGATCATGGAGTTGGAGTTGCCTGAGGGCAACTAAATTGGTTGGGTGATGTGTTCTTGTAATGCTTGTGCAATCATTGGTGGGGTGAGAGCCACTATTTCAGCTGCATTGGCCCTCGATGAGGCTTGCAAGGAAGCCACTGCCACCCATGAAAAAGCCCAATGATATATAAAAGAATGTGTAACTTCAAAATTCAAACCCTGGAAAGTAGGAGATAAGGTATGGCTTGAGGGCCGTAACACTATCCCATGTCGTGAGGGACCCTTCAAAATCACACAAGTCATATCGCCCATTTTGTACAAACTCTGCCTACCATGCACTTGGAAATCCACAACCCCTTTCACCCTCCCTTCTTACCCTATATAAAGAAACTGTGGAACATGGACCAAACTTTGTTCTGCTTCCACTGGATCTAATAGATGGAGAAGAGGAATTTGAAATTGACCAAATCTTAGCCCATTGGGGCTCTGCCTGCTGCTGCCACTATATCATTTTGTGGAAAGGCTATTTGTCTTTCCAAAAACACTGGGAACCAGAGTCCAATCTTGGACATGCTGTGGACCTCCTCAAGGAATATAAAGCCAGGGATCCCATCGCCTTCCCTCCATCCTAACCACCCTTATCCATCTCCGAGTCAAGCCCTCACTCCTCTAATCATGCTACCACCTCGCCTATGTCGTCGTCTTCACTCAATGTCATCCCTCACCAACAACTACCTGTCAGAATCTACTGACTCCCAGAGCATTCCCGTCATATCCTCTATGCTGCTACCCTTGAGAATCCCATTGCCACACTCACCATACCCAGTGTACCTGTTAGGTCCTGGATCACTCTGGGCACAAGTCCGACAGAGGTCCAGAAGCTAGAAACAGAATTAGAGATAAGGACCAAAGTCCAGTATGAGGTTATGGAGACAAAGGTCACAGAGGTTATGGACGGATGAGAACATTGGCACAGGACTTGTATGTTGTGCCCTTGTCTAGTCCTTGTCCTCGTATTTCAGAGGGACAGAGGTATGAGATGGAAAGGAGTAATCTGAGGGTAGATGGAAGAGTTGGGAAGACAAGACTTGGAGGAGAGAGACTGAGTTGATATTCAAACTGAGGAGTACAGTACATGGAGGTCGGGTTTATATACTATGAGGAACAGATCAGAGATCAGAAAGAAAACAAAGAACAGAGTATACTCAGAGAGACTATGTATGGAGGCACATTGGGTCAATTATCGGAGGACCCTTGTGGAGTAGGGTTGACAGGGAACCCTTCCATAGAGAATGGAGGTGTAACTACTAAAGGAGATAGTTGGAAATAAGATAATTAATTAGTATGGATCTCCAAGACAGAGGATGGAGGAACTCCAGGGATGTCAGAATATGATGACAATGGAGGTGGGATGAATCTGAACAGAGGGGACCAGAGATGTTGATAGGAGTTTTCGGGAATATGACAGTATCCGCCTTTCGAGATCAACCAATACTCAAATCTCTGGTCATCATCTTTCATACATATGCCACCACTCATACCATCCATGCACAACTCTTCCCAGATGGGACTCTGCCTGTCTACCACTGCCATAGAGCAGTTGATCCATGAGTCAAGAGATGCCATACTTGACACCCTCCATGATCATGGATTCGACAACATCTTCCATGGACTTCCAGGGCCCATATTCAACCATGTACTACTGTATGCCCCATTTTCAACACTCTACCCACAAATACTACATAGATGACAACCCTAACCATCCATGGAATTGGAATACATACTTGGGCCCGGAATTACCCTAGAGTATGGGAACCTGGACCACTCTGGGCAGATGAGTCCACCATTAACCCAGACTCCCCCTCCTCGTCCTCCAACTCCCATTCTGACTGTCTCCTGCTTTTTATACACCTCTGCCAATACCAGCCACTCACCCACCTTCCTGAGAGGAAAATACTATTGCTTCTGAAGGATCTGGCAGCGATTCTGGTCCCAGAAATGTCAGTGATCTCTCTGCTGACCACCCCGATGTCCTTGCTTTCCTCACAACCATCCCTCTCCTCAGATGGGGAACCCCTACCCCAAACCTGCCAATGTTCTTCCTGCTAGAGAACATCCCATTACTCCCACACCCTCCTGCTGTCCTCATAACCTCAAATGGCATGGTGGAAAGGTTTCATTCGGCTTACCCTCTTCTGCTGCATGAACTATGGGCAAACATTCTTAGGGAAATAGACAGGCAACTCTGTTCCCCACCTCTGGTTGCTATAACAAGGACATAGCAGTGAGTCCCTCACTGATGCCCTGCCCCTCCTCCCACTCAGCTGGATTGTCCTTCAACCCCATCAATGTAGACTGCTTCCCAACTCCCCCCGCTCATCCAACTCTTGTCTGATGCTTTGTCTGCAATGAATGAGGACACCTTCGGGCCCACTGCCCACATTACAAATGTCCTCTCTATAATGTTACTGTGCCAGGCCACATCCAAGCCTTCTGTCCATGCCATCGATGTCTTCTTTGTGGAGAATTGCGACACTAGACGACTATGACCCAATGGACTATGAAGTCAATGAAGGAGAGGAATTCTAAAGGGGTCTCATAGGTGCTTCAACTGTACGAAGGGGGTAATGTTACAGTTTACTAAGGGGGTAATCATTTTCTCACTATTCTTGTTCGCTCTCTTGCCCACAGACTCATTCTCTCACTGTATGCAGTTGTATTCATAGTGGAGTCATCCTCCACATTATCAGATACATTTCCCAATCTCTTTTCCTTTCTGGCTCACACAGCGCCCCGCCCCAATACCCTATATGGACTTCCTTTCCACTTCTGTTCCACATAACCCTATTCAGACTTCTTCCATTGCAGAACTCCATTGGTATTTCATATTGTGCTGTACACGATATCTTAGATCTGACTTGCTGAGGCACATTGAGTCATACATAGACGGAGGTGGAACTGCTTTGAGCTTCTACTCCTTTACTTCCTTTTCTATCTCTCACATGGACCAGAGGCCTACCATATAAATAGTCTCACTTTGCTTGCCTGTATTTTCCCTTAAGCTAGTTTTATGCAATATCACCATTGTTTCTAGACCATTCCTCCAAGTCTCTAGTGAGTGCCTCATTGTACCCAGGATAGGAGAGACCTGCTAAGGCTTCATTCACATTCCTCTCAAAGCTTGGCACCATCCTTCAGTGTTCACTCATCACCCTTCTGTCCTTTCGTGCTATGCTTCTTCGACCTGTATCGCAGCACACTCTGTCAACACATTGCTGTGCATTACACATGGACCATAGGTGATGTATGAACAATCCCAGGGTACAATGTGTGAAGCTGGCACCACCAGAGTCGATTGTGGTGATGGATATGGGTACAGGTTTGTTACAGATCACACCACCATTGTGTGGTCACAAGACACAAGCCAGAGAGAGGCAACTCCATACCCTAACTCCAGTCAATTTAACAAGGACTTTGCAGCAATTCCCTCACTGTTGCCAGGCACCACAACAAACCCCATCAACATAGACTCCTAACCTACTCCCCATCCTAAATTTCTTGGTTGATTCTTTACTTGCAATGAACAAGAACACCTTCACCCTAACTGCCCATGGTACCAATGTCCTTTCTGTCACACCACTGCTCTGGGGCATAACCAATCCTTTTTCCCTAGATGCCAATGTCTTCTCTGCAGAGAACTTGGTCATAGCGATGAGAACTGCATGGTTTGTCATAATCCACAGAACAACTATGACCCCACCAATTACAGAGTTAACAAAGAAGAGAAGAATGATTAAGGATCTCATAGATGCTTCAACCATAGGAAGGGGGAAGAAATGTTACAGTCTACATAGGGGATACTTATTTTTCACTAACCTTTTCATTCACTCATCTCTAGACTTGTTCTCTCAAACCATAAGCATTTGTATTCATAGTAGAGTTGTTCTCCACACTACTTAGATGTGTTCATCCTGATCCTCTTATCTTGTGACTCACTAAGCTCCCCACCCTCCATGCTATATTTAGACTTCATCTGATGCGGAGTTCCTTTCTGTTTCATACTCATTGCACTCATATTTCATATTTACTATTCAGACTCCGATTGCTGTGTACTTGAGTCATACATACATGGAGATGGAATCCCTTTAGGCTTCCACTCCTTTATCTCCTTTCTTATATCTCACACAGACCAGGGGCTTACTGTATTATATATAGCTAGCTACTTCCCATCTGTATTTCCCTAAGCTAGTTCTATGCAATATCAGTGTTGTTTCTAGTGACCACTGAGTCCAGTGAGATTTCTGGATAGATGAGACCTGTCAAGTCTTTGCATTGTCTTGAAGATAGGCATTGTTTCTCAGATCTCCTCATAACTCATCCTTCCTTCAATTTTCACTATGTCACTTTTACCAGTACCACAGCATCACTCATCACTATAGTGCTGTGCATTACAGTTTGTGGATTGGCAACAGATGGAACAAACCTCAATGACTCAAACTTGCAGTGCCAACCAAGTCAACCTACCCCATCTAGTGACTGAGCCCTAACCTAACCATTTCTGTCCACATAACCATGTGGCCATACACCATTAATATATATCTAATATCTGACATCTAACATCTAACTGACTATCTGATTGGCTAATATTTAACTAATGATATGACCATCTATCAACTAATTGACTCTACTAACTGATCATCTAATATCTAATCTAATATCTAATCTAATATCTGACCAGTTAATAGCTGACTAACTAACTGACTTAACCACCTGACCATCTGACTATTTAACTATCTGACCATATCTACCTAACTGACCATATCATAACCAATATATCTGACTAGTATATGACCACCTAAGCATCTGACTAACTGACCATACCTAACTATTTGACCATATCATAACTAAATAACTGACCACTAACCAATCTAACAATTAGACCTAAGTCAGACTAATATTTGATAAAGCTAACCAATCTGACAGTCTGACCATATCATGTCTGACTATCCAATCATCTAACTATCTGGCCAATAGCTAACCAATCTGACTATCTGACTAATATTTGACAAAGCTAACCAATCTGACAATCTGACCATATCATGTCTGACTATCTGACTATTTGACCAATATTTGACTATCTGACTCTTTAACCTACTGATCATCTCATCTGACCATCTGGCTCTCTAACTCTTTGACCATCGAACTATCTGACTATCTGACTCTTTGACCATCTGAATATTTGACCATCTGACCATCTGACTCTTTGACCATCTGATCTCTGACTCTTTAAGCATCCTAATATCTGACCATCTGACTATCTAACTATCTGACCATCTAACCATCTGACTATCTGACCTCTGACTCTTTGACCATCTAACTATCTGATCATCTGACCTCTGACTCCTTGACCATCTAATTATCTGACCATCTGACCTCTGACTTTTTGACCATCTAACTATCTAACCATCTGACCACTGACTCTCTGACCATCTGACCACTGACTCTCTGACCATCTGACCTCTGACTCTTTGACCATCTAACTATCTAACTATCTGGCCATCTGACCATCTGACCTCTGACTCTCTGACCATCTGACCTCTGACTCTTTGACCATCTAGCTATCTGACCATCTGACCTCTGACTCTCTGACCATCTGACCTCTGACTCTTTGACCATCTAACTATCTGACCATCTGACTATCTGGCCATCTGACCATCTGACCTCTGACTCTTTGACCATCTGACATCTCTGGTACCCAAGATTAGAACTCATATAGATAGGTAGATATCAATGGGGCGTGTCCATGTCAACATGCGACGGTCGCTCACCTTGCCAGCTGACCGACTGATGAATTGGAGGCCTGTATAAATTTAGTTCCTCGATGGTGAAGTCGTCGATGAGATGCTCCGGACTCCACCCGGAGAGGAGCACTGCGACCCCATGAGAAAGATAGTCTCGCAGAAGGTCCTGAGTTTGGCGATCGTTCTTGTATTCGATGGAGACCGCGACCCGGTGTTTTCCATCCATGATGCTGTACGCCGATGGTCCTTTGGCCATGAATTGGGTTGCATCGACGTCCTACAAAGACTCAATTCTCTTAATCATTTAATCGACATGCTAGGACTACTGGCCTTTGCGCATGTCCACGGCTGATATGTTGTCACGTCATGGGCAGGCCAGCGAAGATGTCTTCCTCGCTTCGCTGGGACCTCCACGCCATGCATGAGGCGATAATACTCTTGAGATGAATTACGACAGATGTAGCGATGAAACGAACATATGACTCACGGATGTAGTCTACATCTACATCTGCATCCTCGCCCTCGCCCTCGCCCTCGACCGCATCCCCAGGAAGGTTCATGTCAACATCCGGAACATCGGTGGATGCAGCATTCGTAGATGATGTCGACATTGGTATTGGTATATGGGCTTGCAGGGCGGTATCAACGTCCCGCCTGTCCACCGAGTCATCGTTCCACGCAGTGGCCTTCATCTTGCCCTTCTCGAGTAGTCTGCTACTTCGAGGGTCTGGCTGCATCTCGTGCGCCTCATCGTCCACGTCCATCCTTTGCCCGACCACATACTCATCATCGCGCGCAGTTTCCTTCCTCTTTCCCTTACCACGCAATCTGCTGCTTCGAGGGTGCGAGGGTACGTCCTGACCTTCATCATCCACGTCCATCCTTTTTAGTTCCTCCTGGAGCTTCTTGAGGTTCCTCCGGGATCGCTTCCTTTGCGGTGGGCTGGTAGGCAGATCGGCATGCATTACACGCTTACGCTTTCCAGCCAGAGGTGGATACCCGAGGTTCGTGGCAATCAGCTCTGCAATGGCGTTGACGCTTCTGGGTAGTTCCACCGGTGCGTTCAAAAGCTCCCCATCTGTTTCGACATACCTCAGGCCTGTGGTGGGGCAGGGAGCAGGGAGCACGTCAATCCCCAGGAGATTGACCGGCAGGATAACCTTCGGATCCCATGCCGTCCAGCGCTCGTTCTTGTAAATGTAGACTACATGGTCCGTTTGTTCCGTAGAGAAATCGACGTAGACATCTCCGTCATATGCATCGAGAGTTAGGTCGAAGGGCGTGCCGCTATTGATCGTGATGTTATACACTCGACCTCTGTCCACGCCCCACTCCTCGAGGGCGCTGTCGACATTGTCAGCGTTGTTTGGAACAAATTTGCCAAAGTATTGGTGGAACATTTCGTGTCGTGGAGGAACGTTTAAAGGGTTGCTAAACTAATAGAGCAGTGGGGCTTAGGTTATATATATGTACATCCCTGCCTCGTGTTTGACGATGAGTCATCACATGCATCGAATAGGTGTAATACTTCCGATGTGTCTTGATGCCTCGCCAATCGCCTCGAGGCATGCAGTGGCCACATGTCTGAAAATGCTCGTCAACCTTCAAAGACAAGGATGCAAATCCCCTCGACGAGGCATGCTATAGCGTCTGGCGTGTTAGATGTTTTGTTGATGTCGGGAAAATGCTCATTAACCCTCCGCTAACTTCGTGTCAACCGTTCTTCAACCGTTCGTCAACCGTTCGTCAACCGTTCGTCAACCGTTCGTCAACCGTTCTTCAACCGTTCACCTTAATGATCGTCACTGTAGACCTCATATGCTCATTCCACGTTCCATAGGTATTTAGCGGCATGGAAAACCTGTGCGCAGTTGCAGTGATCACCCCACACGCCATTGTTTACATGTCAGTACACGAGGTCCAGAAGCGACGAGGATTGCAGAATAATGCGTTCCCACGGTCATAAGATGAGGCCACGGCGACGCATGTCTATTTTTAGATTTACATTTATACAGGACAGAACCCTCAATCCGAAATTCCGCATCCTTCAACCAAACCACATTCGACACGATGAGCGACCTCTTTTTTCCGAACGACACACCATCTCCAACGGAGATGAAAACGATCCTCGCGACCCGTTATTTGCCTGATCCATCTGTACAACGAGGACAAGACCTCTTCAATGTGGCGATCTACAGTGCCTCTGGAGAAGGTGTAGTGGACTCCCCCACCGTCGTCCCGGCCTTCTACCATGACCATCTCCGCCGCTTCCTGTGGAGACACTATGTCTACATGGAACTTGTTTCATGGAAGAGCATCACTCTTGCGCCAAAGCTCCGCCCACTCCTTGATCGCTATATCTTCTACATGGATGCAATGGTAGAGGGGCTGCTCACCACAGCCCGCAACAAGACGTTCGCAAAGGATCCGACTTTCCGTTCCCTCCTATTCGAGCAGTATCTCGTCGTGGAATATCATGTCGGTCGTCACGAGTATGATGTTGTTGGAGAATGGAGGTGGAGAAATCCAGAAATCATTCTGGAATGCACCACGCTCGATGACACAGGTTATACCATTGTCTCGGTTTTGCACAAAATAAAATATGCTGAGACCAACAACAGATTTCGACAGCTTTTATGCAAACTTAGACAAGGCCAATCCAACCTGGTCTGGTTTGCGCTTCAGGTTCATGTACAACAAGGTGGACGACTCGGAATGGCAGACGTTAGCGGATCTGGCAGCCACACACTTTGGCCTCAGCAGTCGTACGTCGCTCTTCACTTTATGCAGATATTTTAAGGTTAATTTCCATCTGTCGCTCAGCTGTCGAAGGGCCAAAGAAAAAAGGGGGGAAGGGGAAGGGGAAGGGGAAAGGAAAGGCGCAAGTCGCCGCCCAACCAGGTCCGTCCAATCCAATCCACGCCGATCGCACAATGAACGAGTCTAATGGCCAATGCACAGCGGTCGCCGCTGCTGGCCCATCTGGCGTGCGAATGAACGAGTCTAACGGTCAATTCACAGCGACCGCCACTGCTGGCCCATCCGGTGTGCGACAACAACGAACGTCCGTTCCACAGCCTTCCACATCCATGCCCTCCAATGCCAGTCCTACCATTCCAACAGTTGGCCCGGTCGCCGGACCATCTCGCGAGACTGTACACCACCCTCCCTCTGCCCACCCATCTCATACTCCCTCTGCTGGTCCATCTGAGAGACCTCCCGCTCGGTTGTCACGCGCCACTTCCGCCATCGATCCCACCCCCTCCATCCTCATGCCAGACACGACTGTCATCGAGAGAGCGATTGGCGGTGATAGTTAGTCCAATATTGTATATAATTCAATACCATATCTTCATGCGCATTCGAACAGACCTTAAAACGCATGATCACACAGGTGCAGAATGTCATCCCCAATGCCCAACGGTTTCGAATGCCAACGATGCAATATGTAAGTAGTAATAGTAGTGGTCTCAATTGTCCTCAACGGTCCACAACATCCTCGTCTGATCCAATTTCTTGAGCCCTAGATTTTCGTTCTCCTATGCATGTCACAGTGCCGGTTACACAGATCGTGTATGACCGCCCACTGGATGAACGCAACCCCAGCGACACCGAGGATGAGAAGGACACTGAGGCGCTGTCTCATTCGATGCACCCACGCTTCAGCAGTTTATTCAGACTACCCTGGACGGATGTCAGCACACGTGCAAGCCCAAGTGAGAGCCCAGATCCTGTTCGGATGGTACCCAGCGATGTGGAGGAGGACATCAAGGCAGAAGTGCATCCACGCTTGAATCGTTCATTACGACACGCCTGGGTACGTGAGGATGCTTTGCATCCTCTATATGAACCTCCCTTTGCCGAATCCACGCATGACGATGGAATGGAATGGGAGGGTCAAGTCGATGGATTTGATAGGTCTGTAGCAACTCACAGTCCCCCTCCCCCTCCCTCTCCCTCTCCCTCATCGGGCGTGTCTTGGAGGTGGAATGAGGATGCCGAATCCACCTTTGCATCACTTCCATCCATCAGCCCATCTCCCACGGATGACATACACGTCGGCCGCTCCCTGCACACAACCCAATCGTGCACTACATCCACGCGCAGGGGTTATAGCAGGGAACCTCCCGATCCGTTGTCAGCTACTCGATCGAGTCAGACGTCAACCTTTCCGATATCTCATCCACTTCACTCCCTATCTGAAGGTATAGAAGACATTACACACAATGACATCCCACAGAGATCAGATGACACTGATACTCGAAGTGAGTAACATGCGAATTACACAGCCATACAGTGATCCTGACTGTTCTACCACCTGCATATTTAGATATGATCTGTTCCAGAGCCACTGAGATGACATGGTACACACATACCTCTCCGAAATCCAGTTCACTGATCATAGCTCAAGCCCCACAAGACCATTGACAACAAATGAATTTACCATGACATTGCGAAACAGAACAAAGTCCACACGACGCTCCCTTGGTGATCACACGACCTTATTTCATTTTACGTTCTCAGAATATGACATTTCAATTTAGATATTAACCGTTCTCGTGACTCTGCAAGGTTGGAAGAACAGAGGCCAGTTGCATCACCGAAAAAGAGAAAGAATGGACGGAAAGAGGCCATAGACGAGTCTGAGTCAGAGGGCGAATTTGCAATTGAGATTGAGGCGAGCTCAGATCCATCTTCCCCTTATGATTTCGAGTCCGTCACTCTAGTTATCTCGTCCCGGAAGGCGAACGCCCAGAAGGACGTAGAACGGCAGCAGGTACGAATGCAGCATAGAGCTTCCAC